>JAFEMH010006318.1:0-65000 GCA_022495995.1 Adenophora triphylla var. japonica | reverse complement strand
ATCAAGAAATTGATTAGGGTTTTCTTGTTCTTTATTTAATTAGTAATTAAAAAGATTGATAATACTCAATTGGCAAGACCGATCTCCGGATTGGGTGAAATGGATGCTCCTCGACCTACCCATTCGATAACTTAACCCCCGAACCCTCAAATCTCTTTTTAAGGTTTTTCTTATTGTTTTCCTAAATAAATGATAAGTGGCGACTCTGTTATTCGAAATATTCACGCATCGCTACAGTTTGGCGACTCCGCTGGGGATAATTAATTAAGAGGGTTAGACTTGCGTTACAATTGAATATTATCAATCTTTTTATTTTCTGTAAAATTTGATTTTTCTTGATTTTTTTGAAATTTTTCTGCACTGTTTTCGTCAAAAAAAAAAATTACTGTGCGACAACTTATCCCGCGCGTGATAACTTATCTCGCGCGAGATTAATATTCGGAAAAAATGTTGCTGTTTGGCGGCGGCAGAATCAAAGATGGATTTGATTGACTTTCTTTCTTTCTTTCCATTTCCATGTGCATAAAACAAAAACAAAAACACTTGGTTGGCCTTTTTAAGGTTGACCACGTGTCATCAACAAAAAAAAAATAAAATAAAATACTTTGGTTGACCTCCTTTACACAGGTTGACCATATTTATCAAATAAAAATGAAACAAAAAAAAAAAAAAGCAAAAACAGTTTCGAAATTTTTCAAAATAAAATCCAGAAATTTCAAAATAAATTAGTATTATTATTTTGCTTGTGCTAACTTTGCAGGGTAGAATAATTTTAATTACTCGAACTATATAACTGCGTGCGATTGAATTATTTTAATTTTTTACCGGTCCACGGAGGACTCGGGAGTTGTAATTAATTAATTTAATCCTCTTTCTCTATCTCCTTAAGTGGAACTACGACGGCCTGAGTCTTCCTAATTTGGGAGAAACGTAGGCAACCACTTGGTGCGGCCATTATCTGTTTTCTTTTGTTTTCAAAAAAAAAAAAACTTTCTATTTTACTTTATCACCTAGATTGACTCTCACACACGCGCACTCATATATAACTGTCATTGCACTACATACCCTAATTAACCTGGGACCCACACTAAGGACGGATGACGGTAACCACCTAGTCGCCGGTCTCTCCGAAGTTGGATCATCCCACTCCGCGTATTCAATCCATCTAGATTGTCATATCGCGGGGAGCCTAGCCTTCCAGCCCTGCATCGCCACATACCATGTAGATTGACTTTTTAAGACACTCCTTGACCGGTCGGTTTGATCTTGGAGTCCTTGTAATCCCTTGTCAAGATCGTTTTGTGCAATAATCCACGGAAAAGAAATCAATAAATTGTCGCCGGAATTGTCCCTTCGGAAACGTCCCTACGGTTGTCCCTTCGGATTTGCCCCTAAAAAGAGAAAATTTTCTCATCAAAATTATTGCACAAAACTTGATGTTACTTTGGATTACACCGACCCCTAGGTCCCTAGGTTTTGTTCTTGAACTTTAGAAACCCCCAAAACGGATTTTCCGTCCGACCAAAATTAGGATTAAAATCAGAAAATTGTGACTTTCCGTGGTTAAGTCTCGCGCGAGACTACTTGTCTCGTACGAGATAAGTGTTCGGTCTTTTCGTGTTTTGGCCAAAACCTTCAAACCTTCAAGCCTTCATTCACCCTATTCAGCCGACTTGTTGGGACTCGATCATGGTTTAACACAGTTGCTACACGTCTAGGTTCTTCGCCAAAGCTCGACACGATGTCTGCTTCTCCTTCTACCACCGAGGCCGATTTCAACGATGCTAAGGTCCAACTCATCGAAGCCATGACTAGGTTGGATGAACAAAGTAAGCAAATTGATGAGCAAAATGCCCAAATGGCCGCCCTCATGAAAGAACTCCACGAGTTGAAAGTCAAGAAAGGCAGAAAACAAAAGCAGAAAGTGGAATCCCCCTCCGACGAAGAGGAATCCTACACCAAAGTGAATAGAAAAACCAAGAAGTCAAGCAAGAAAAAGGAAGAATCCGATTCCTCCTCTTCCTCATCCTCCTCCGATGATGAGGAACATACCTCCAAGGGTGCTAAAACCAAGAAAGAAGGCAGTGGTGAAACTACTAAACTTGGTGACCATGTTACTAAGAACTACCTCGAGAAGAAGCTTGCGACTCTTGACACTTCCAAGGGGTCATTCGTTCCATTTGATCCCGATGCTCTTCAACAATCCATCACCAAGTTTCCTCGCAAGTACAAGACACCCGATATTGCCAAGTTCAATGGTACTATCTGTCCTCGAGCTCATGTTGAGACACACTTGGGCCATGCTTCCAATGGGCGTTGATAACACAATCTTGGCCCAATGCTTTCCTCAAACTTTAGAAGGTGCTGCAAGGGATTGGTACATGTCTCTTCCTACGACTACAAGGCTTGATTGGTCATCCGCATGTTTGGTCTTCCAAAGGAAGTTTGAAGACAACTCCACTTACCGCCCTACTAGGAGGGATCTTGAACAAACCAAACAACATGCCAATGAGTCCTTTGCTGAATTTGCTAGAAGATGGAGACTCAAACTCACTGAAATTGTCGAAAGGCCTACTCTCAAAGAGCAAATCCACATCTTCCTTCAATGCCTTCGTGATGAATTTCAAGAGAAGCTCGCCGGTAATTACTTTCCTAGTTTCAATGAACTCCTCGAGTCCGGAATTAGGGTTGACGACTTCCTAAAAAGCAAAAAGAAGGAAAGTACTTTCCGCTACAACAAACCCGCTACAAGTAAGGATGCTTCAGTCAACGCTATTGCACTCAGCCGCCCCAACACCGGAAAGTATTCTACTGTCCCTCCTCCCGAAAAGAAAAAGAGGCACTACGACAAAATTGAAGGAATCACTCAAGAAGAACTCTTCGATGTGCTTATCCAGAATGAAAAAATCAAACCAAGAGAAGGTGGTCCTCCGAAGGATATGGGTCCTAATCACGCTCATCACTTATTCTGCAAGTACCACAACTTCACCGGCCATGACACCAACTCCTGCCACCACTTGAAGGACATCATACAAGACCTCTTTGATAATGGAGATCTAGAACGTCCCAACGTCATCACCAATCCTCTCCCTCGCAATCCATGAAGAAGAAATCTACACTTACCACTTTGGGGCTACCACTATCCTCTCCCTTTCTCCTTTGATAGAAGTAGATTATGTTTTAAATTTCCAAGTATGAACTCGAAGAGTCGTTCTGTCTTTCTAGTACTCCTCACCTCCTCTAGTTTGTGTCTTCTAAACTATCGAGTCTGTTCTTAAATTTCTCAATAAATTAAAGTAATTTCTTTTCCTAAGCACTTTCCCTAAAGTTGTTCTACCTCATGAATATCATTCAACTCATGCAAAATAATGGACCCTCCATTCCCTAAATCATCGCAAAAATAGAGACCTCTAAGCGAGTTTAAGACGAAAGTTATCATTAGGAGGCTTAAGGGCTAAACATTACCCCTACTGAAAGTCAGAGGTCAACAAACGAAGAAAGCGAAGGTCTTTGCTGTCAACATTCATCCAAAGAAAAGTGGGGCTAATCAACTCAAGGCTTTGAGAGTACAAAAAAAAAAAAAAAAAGCTCGCTAGGACGAAACTCCTCAATTCGTCCTAGGCAAAAATAGAGCATCGAAAAAAAAAAAAAAAAAAAAAAAAAAAAAAACTCTCAAGCCTTCATCGCCCCACAACAAGGATGGAATTTCAACAAAGGCAAGAAGGACTCTCCCACAAAGAAGAGGAGTCAAGTGATACCAACAAAAGAAAAGAGGATTCCTCAAAATCCTCCTACATCAAGTGAAGAAGACTTTCAGTATCAAGGAAAATATTTACCCTTAAGTCATACTAATGATTGACTTTCTTTTCAAACTTATTTAGAAACTTCTAGATGATACCTGGTCCATTAAAGGTAGAACAACTTTTCTATATCTTTGAGCCAACTAGCGTTTCTTGCCGAGTCTAGGGGCTTCCTGTTAGCCACTCTCATACACACTCTTGGAATCCAAGCATCAAAACTGGGGCTTCCTAACCTTTCCTCCCCCAGTCAATCTCTATTTCAACTCTTCAAAATAATTGAATCTGCATTAGGGGCTTTCCTCTTTGCTCCTCACTCTCATCATCAGAGAATACACTTCTCCAAAAAATCAATGCTTGGATCACCTTCCAAAGAATAGAGTCCGTCTCTCCTAAACTAACTTGAGACCTCATTTCTCTCTCCTCAATAAGATTTTCTCTCTCTGAGTTCTTTTCGAGTTACATACTATTCAAAAAAAAATGAAAAAAAAAAAGACGCAAAAGAGATGCCCGCTAGATTGAAAACCCGAAAGGGCGGTCTAGGCAAAAACCAGGGTGCGCACTAAGAAAAAAAAATCAAAGGACAAAGGGAGAGTATTCTTCAGCCTTCTTCATCGAGCGTCATTCGATCTTCTTAAAATCAAATCAACAAGGAGAGTCTTCTTCGATCACCTTCAAATCAAGAGAGCAGCTTCACAAGCCTGTTCACAAAGTCATCTACCACTTGCAAACAACTTGGGGCTTGAGACACCAAAGGGCCTTGGACATAAAGCCATTACGACAGTCGACAGATTTGTAGTCGTTTGCCTCCTAGAGACACGACTCAAAGGAGAAGTAAGAATGAAAATTCTCAACAGACCTAGATGTGTTCACACAAGAATACTCATCGAACGAAATTCTACAACAATACAACCTCGCTGACTAGCAACAAATTCTGCATAAACCTGATTTGGTCCCAACTTGTCAAACACAAGTTCACCCATACAATTCACCCATCTCAAATACAAATCCATACACACATGTCCCTACATGTTCATATACCATATTCTCATACATAAACTCACCACCAAAATGTCCGACCGGCCATTTACACGAACATACGTGAGCACCACCACGTAAGTCCAGTCAAACAACTAAAATCTGAAAAAAATCTACTTGGAATCTTTATGTGCTGACAGGTACAGAAAGGTAAGAATCATTCGGGTCTATCCGAGATCTAGCATGCATATATCCTTGCATTACAGGGGCCGACAGAACCTTCATCTCAACCGACAACTTCAAGACCGTGACATCGGCAACATCATCAAAGTCTGTGATGGCAACAAATTTCAAGTCCGTGACCTCGGCGACACCAGCAAAGTCTGTGACGGCAGCAACTTCAAGTCCGTGACCTCGGCAACACCAACAAAGTCTGTGATGACAGCAACCTCAAGTCCGTGACCTCGACAACAATACCGAAAGTACTGACGGCGAACTTCAAAACCGTGACCTCGGCAACAATATCAAAGTACGTGACGGCGGCAACTTCAAGTCCGTGACCTCGGCGACAACTTCAAAGTACGCGTGACGGCAAACTTCAAGTCCGTGACCTCGGCAACAACAACGGGATCGTCAGTAACCTCGGGCGGCACACTTCAACAACTTCATCAACAAATGGGTATCTTGAGTGGGTCAAGTCCTTGATTCCTCAGTATGATTTTACCTTTTCAAAAAAATCCCTCTTCGATTTTCAAAAAATGCTTTTCAAAAATACCTAAAATAGCCTTTTTAGTGTTTTGGAGTCGAACTACGTTTGGTCTGATTCTCTCTTAGAGATACGTAGGCGGCCGTGCGGCACGACCATCCCAATGTTCGAATGATGTCTTTTCTATCGACGACACTTCTTCTTTCATAAGACACATCGCCGAGGGGCTCTGTAGACACCCCATTCTGAACCAATAAATCATGATTACACTACTCTTAGTCTCTCTTTTATGTTTTGATGAAAGCATATCAGTTTCGTCATGTTTTCGTTAAGTTTCTAACTAACCTCGTTAGTTTTGGACCTAACTGACTAACGGAATAAACTGAAGAGGACAAAATAGTCATCAGACTAGATATCTCGCACGAGATATCATATCTCGCGCGAGATATCCCCTCGACAGGATGTGCAGAAATCACTCTCCTTCTCCGTTTCAAACTCTTTTCTTGATAAACCTCATCTAATCCGGTTCTCCAATCAGAATTGAGTTCTGGAAGCTTCCTAGGAGTGTTTTACCTCTCCACCTCTACCTCCTAAACCCCTATAAATACTTGGTGACTTCCAAGGTTCAAGAGGTCCAGATTTTTCCACACAACACACACAATTTGTTGGTTTCTCTCCACGAAAGATTCCTTCAAATCACTCACAAAACCTCCCTAAAATCACCTAAAGTTTGTTTATCAACCTTGTTGATCAACAAACATCAAAACCCGAATCAAGCATTGAGGCGAAGCTCTGTCCGCATCAAGATTTGACTCTCATATTGAGTCGAAACTCTGCCCAAATCACTTCTCGATCGAGAAAACATCTTAGAACCACGTTCTAAATCAAATCCTCCCTAAACTAGGTAAACTCCTATACTTTTACTCTTGTTTTCTTAATCTCTCTCTATTGGCTTTTAGAGTGGTGTAATCCCATCAAAAGGATTAGCCTAGAGTCCCTTCAATCGATGAAGGCGATCTCGAAAGCGTGCACAATCCCGACATTCCTAATCAAGAAATTGATTAGGGTTTTCTTGTTCTTTATTTAATTAGTAATTAAAAAGATTGATAATACTCAATTGGCAAGACCGATCTCCGGATTGGGTGGAATGGATGCTCCTCGACCTACCCATTCGATAACTTAACCCCCGAACCCTCAAATCTCTTTTTAAGGTTTTTCTTATTGTTTTCCTAAATAAATGATAAGTGGCGACTCTGTTATTCGAAATATTCACGCATCGCTACAAGCATATTCCTAAAATATGATTTTTGTATGGTCTATATAGACGATATTCTTGTAGCAAGTGAAACATTACAGGAATATGAAAATCACTTAAAACAGGTTTTTAATGAAATAAAAACACACGGAATTGTAGTATCAAAAAGAAAAATGAAATTATTTAAAAGAAAGATATCATTCTTAGGATTAGAGATAGGGAATGGAAAAATTGAATTACAACTACATATTTCAACAAAAATTATTGAGTTTCCTGAAAAATTCGAAAATTTAAAACAGATACAAGCCTTTCTAGGTCTAATTAACTATGCAAGAAAATTCATTCCAAACTTATCAAAATTAGTAGGACCACTTTACAGTAAAACTACAAAAAATGGTCAGCAAAATTTTAATAAAGAAGATATTAAGCTTGTAAAAGAAATAAAAGAAAGAGTCAAAAACATAAAACCTTTATAATTACCTCTAGTAACAGATAGACGTGGCCATACGGTTAAAACCGCTGGTTAACAGTTATAACCGGCGGTTAAAAAAACCGGTAAGTTCTAATCGTAACCTAACCGTTAACTGTGTATTAACGGTTACGGTTATACGGTTAACGATTATACACGGTTACATACACAGTTAAACGGTTAAAAATGAGCCCCCTTTTTTTCAGATTAGTCCCTTTTTAACGGAATAGTTAACTGTTTTGGTTAACTTTTGTACTGTATAACCCCCCTTTTTTTTTTTGAATAAAGAATACTATTTGAGATGTTACTTATTAATGATTTTTTTTGGAAAAAGTTATAAAAAAAAGTTAAGAATTTTTAAATAAATGATATTTTAACGGAAAATGTGTTTAACAGATTTTTTTAACAGTTTTTTTTTTTGGTTAAGCAAAGCTATTTGAGAAATATTTCTTTTAAAAAACAGTTTTTAACAGATTTTTAACCGGTTATAACCGGTTAAATAACCGACGGTTATAACCGCCGGTTGCCGGTTTTCTAAAAATCCTAACCTTAACCGAACCGTGTAACCGCCGGTTGCCGGTTAAGGCGGTTACGGTTAAGGCGGTTGACGATTTTGACCGGTTACGGTTATTAACCTCCGGTTAGCCGGTTCCGGTTAGATTTTGGATACGTCTAGATTATATAATTATAGAGACAGATGGATGTAAAGAAGGATGGGAGCTGTTCTTCTTAGTAAAAATAATAAATACAATCCTAAAAATACTGAAAAAATATGCTCATATGCTAGTGGAAATTTTAACAAAACAGGATAAAATTGGACAAGTTTAGACTATGAAATACAGGCATTAATTAATGCGTTAGAAAAATTTAAAATATTTTTAAACAAAGAATTTACAGTAAGAACAGACTGTGAGGCAATAGTTAAATTTATAAAAAAATGATCAAAATAGAATAGTAAATAGAACAAGGTGGATAAATTTACAGAACATAATACAAGGAAGTGGATATATTATTAATTTTGAACATATAAAAGGAGATAATAATACGATTGCTGACATTTTATCCAGAAATCTTAACAGTTTTTTCGATCAGATGGATAGAGACGACAAAAAGAAGAAAGTCCTGTATGTTGGGTTTTACGGGTCCATGCGCAGCATAATTAAACATCAAATAACATAAAACCCAAGAAGCCCTAGGATCTAAAAACTATGAGATAGATATAACCAACCTTGAACGCTTTCCGTTCTTGAGCTATCGAACGATTTTATTATGTGATTTCGAATCACAAACTTCGTTCTTCAACTTGCTTGAACTCTAGGCCTTGATCGATGAACGAGCGAAGACCCTCTTTCGGTATCCACACCTTCGAATGGATCCAAGAACAATTTCTTGAAGATTGCTAGATCCTATAAACCTTGGAATAATATTGAGAATATGTTTGTGAATTTCTTTTGAGAATTTCGGCTAGCTTTTTAGGGCTGACGGACTGTTATATTTATACTACTTTAGCATCAATATGTGTTTCCTAATTGAATTAGGAAACCAGTCCAAAATTAACTCTGTAGACTTATTGTGTCGCACGACCAGACGAGTCACGTGGACTTGTTCTGTCGCGCAATATAATGAGTCACCTCAGGTTTTTCTCAATCATTCTTCCCATGGTTTAACCAATCCATTCTAGTTGTGTGTGACCCAATAGGATTACATTATGTTGGCAATGAGTTCGATCGTATCGATCCTCATAAGACATAAGCGGACTCTAGCAAGCCATTATGTCTACCCAAATAATGTAACGTAAGAGTTCACGTTTCCAATGGTACACTTCCATTTCTCCCTTTGTCTCACGATGTTATATTGAACACAAGTCATGGTCCTCGTCAACTTGCCTTTGTTCAATGCTTTCTCGATTCTTGAGTATAATGATAATTCCAATCATATTGGGGTACGGCCATACATTTTCATCATTATCACTCATCGAGGGGCCCAAGCAAAACATCTCTCTTTCGAGGGACAAATTCCATCTTGACTTATCATCCTTCCCATCATGAATCCGATCATGCCAAAATTAACCTTTATAAATATCGTGTTAAGATATTGTTTGACTAAAATCAAACATGACTTTCATCATATGTAAGGTCATGATAATCTCAGGTCTAGGGACTAAATGAAGTAACCTTATGAGATTTAATTATGACATTTGACCATGACATAAATCTCATGCGGGTCAAGTCCAGTCACTTGTTCTCTAACGAGTACCCATAATTTCAATGTGCATCTCTATGCATATAATCATCGTATGATTATCCATTGACAATTATACTGATTATTCTCTTAATAATTAGGGACGGAAATTATTATAAACAAATATACAAAACATATATATAATAATCAAATGATAAACATCTCATATAATAATAAATAATGTCAACACATAAGTCTATCAATCATAGGCATAGGGCATAACAAGAACACTGTACCCTCAACAGAAAAAGAAAAATACAGATACAGAAAGCAGTATAAGTATGAAAGCAGACAATGTGAAACGAACAGATAGAACAACAGTGTTACAGCTTGACTTGCTCCGTGGATTACAATCCAAAAATAATGGGCCTAAACAAAAGTTTTTCACAAAAAGCGGGGCCTAGCTTTTCAAAGTTTTGGGCTGACAAAAATTTTATACCAAGAGCCCAACCCAAAACAATCACGTTTGGCCCAAACACCTTACAAATCTGTACAGAAGAAAACAAAAAGTTCAGACCCATTTTTGGGATGAATTTAACAGAGAAACAACAGTGCTTGCTAGATAATCTCTGGTACATACACACAGTGCCCAATGCGGCAACAGTCAAAGTACAGGTGTTAAATGCTCTAGGACATTATTTCCTAGAACAGTCACAGAAAATTCCCGAACAGTCAACACAGAAAAAATTCACACATTACGTTGTTTACAGAGGCACAAAAGTAGGAATCTTTAACAAATGGGAAACAGTGGCAAAACATATACAGTGTATAAACCCAATCTTTAAGGGTTTTTACAGCTTCAATGAAGCAATACACAACGCTCGCGAACATTTCGGTACACAACCGTTTGAACCTGAAGAAGTTAAGTCTTTTTCTACAGTTATTAAAGAAAATCCAGAATAGATTATAAAGGCACAGGAAGACTTGATTGCAAGTCTTCAAAAACAGTTAATTCAAAAAGGGAAAGTTCCACAAATAACCCAACAATTACAGGTTGAGAATAATATGTTAAAACATCAGGTGAGAATCCTTGAAGAAAACATGAAGAAATTACATGATACAGTAAAGATTGACAACAACAGTAACAGAAATTTTGAAAGTTTCAAGGCTCGTGTTCTGGACATCCCATGGAGACAAACTCTTCAACCAGTTCTGGACAGGTTTAAAGATTTAGATAAAATTATATCAGACAGAATTTGTGCAGGATTTCCCAAAATCTTGTACGAATAGTATGAACTCCAGTACAAAGGAGTAAAAGTCACAGAAAGGATAAATAGTAAGGGGGATGATACAGGGGTCCTCTTATTACAGATTGATTTATTCAAAATAGATATGCCCCAGGAATTGATATCTCAGTTTTACCACTCTGGTATGATTGATTATATCAAATTTCGATTAACTCCTACCACAGAACAGATTCTAAACAGTTTTGTTGAAAAGTTCACAATGGTGGCCGGTAACATAGCCTTGCAATCCTATCCACACGAGGTGGGATGCAAAATATTTGCATCTTTTCCCGAGATGGATGCTTTTACATACAGGCCAGCCAGAAAGCGAATTTTCATAAGCAACAGACTCGACGACCAAGAACTTTTGGAGATGGCAGTCAAAATTGAAGATAACATTGACTTCTCTAGTCTTTTTTGGATACACGAACGGAATGAAGATAAAACAGCCTTCTACAATAAATTCATAAAAAATCAACAGTAAACCCCAGAGCTTCCAAAATATTTCCCATGGTTCAATTACAATTTAATGGCGGAAGGACATTATACACAGGTCTGGGCAAAGAAAAACTGGGACATGCTTCTTCCTTTCATTGGGGAAGCAGACAAGTTAGAACTACATCACATCAGAGACAGAGGTGAAGACACAGATCAAGGCGAAGACACTTCTTGGCCTTATCATGATGACGACATGCAAGACGCACAGTCAGACGGAGATACAATTCCCATAATTGACAGTACACACAGAGACTTCTAGAAACAGATGTAAGAAATGACGAAGGGCGGCTACTTTATCAATAGATAGAGGGAATCATCTTTTTAAAGAAAAGCTAAAAGCTTGACAGTTTTCTTTGTAAATAGTGGGAATCTACTTTATGTTAGTAGACGTTTGCTTTTAGAAAAGTTTTTTTTGTTTTTAGTCAAATATTAGGTAACCGGTGATAATACTGGTTCTTTAAGTTGATTGTTTAAGGGCTATAAAAACCCTCCTCCTCTTCATTTGTAAATACGAGCGAAAAAACTGAGAAATAAGAATCCATTGCGTTCATTCAACTCATGGCAGCTTAAACACCCTTTCGACCCCTTAGTCCTACTACTTACTGTCCTTTAAACACCTTCTGCACTTCATATTAGAGCCCTTACATAAAAAAAAAGTGTTTTTAGTTCCGCTGTAAAATTCTGGTGTAACCTCGTTCTGCATTATCTCCTCCTCTCAACCACCTTGTAAGTACGCATATTATTCTCCTTCTTTCAACATTATAATTATGTGTTACTGTAGCATAATTGTTATAATGAATTTACTGTAGCAAAAATTTTGTAATTAATTTAGTGGTTTAACGGAAACCCAAAAAATTCGGGAATCTACTTTATGTTAGTAGACGTTTGCTTTTAGAAAAGTTTTTTTTGTTTTTAGTCAAAGATTAGGTAACCGGTGATAATACTGGTTCTTTAAGTTGATTGTTTAAGGGCTATAAAATCCCTCCTCCTCTTCATTTGTAAATACGAGCGAAAAAACTGAGAAACAAGAATCCATTGCGTTCATTCAACTCATGGCAGCTTAAACACCCTTCCGACCCCTTAGTCCTACTGCTTACTGTCCTTTAAACACCTTCTGCACTTCATATTAGAGCCCTTACATAAAAAAAAAGAGTGTTTTTAGTTCCGCTGTAAAATTCTGGTGTAACCTCGTTCTGCATTATCTCCTCCTCTCAACCACCTTGTAAGTACGCATATTATTCTCCTTCTTTCAACATTATAATTATGTGTTACTGTAGCATAATTGTTATAATGAATTTACTGTAGCAAAAATTTTGTAATTAATTTAGTGGTTTAACGGAAATCCAAAAAATCCGCCATACCCCCTTTTTTGGTTTCAGAGCATGAGAGATTCTAAGTCTAAAAGACTACAACATACAACAGGCTTGATCGGTGGCATGTTGATATAAGTTCACAATATATCAAGAACCCGTGTAGGTGAAGACAAGGGATTAATCATTCTTTTATATCATTACCAGGATGATATGACGAAAATTTTGGTTTTACGTTAATATTTTGTTCTTATACTTTAATTGTTTTAATTATAAGGGCTTTATGACTATTTTATGAAGGTTTAAAGGTTTTAAGGAAAAGACTAAGGGTTAGGTTTCCTCCTCAATATTATTGATTCCTCTATTGCATCATCGCTCAATTTAATCGAACTTTTTAACGTAACAAATAACAAATCAAAAAACGATAGCTAAAGTAGTTGAAAATTTAGACTATATTAAACATCTAAATAATCAATTTTTTACAGAACTTAAGGATATTCGAAAAAACCTACCTAGTAAACAGGAATTTCAACAGTTAAATTACTTATTAGAAAGTCAAAAACCAAGACAAATATTAGAAGCTAAAGAACTCTTACAAAAGGTAGAAAAACAGGTAGAAAGTCTTGAACAAGTAATTTCTACAGTTAAAAGAATAGTCGAAAGTTAGAACTGGAAAAATCTAGAGAATATCTATAGGCTTTAAGTGACGCTAAGAAATATAAAACAGAGGTAAATACAGAAGAAGTTACAGGATTTACAACTTACACAGGAACTAGTAAATCTGACAAGAATTACCCTATCCTCTTTAATTTTATTATAAGTTTACTTTTACAGATAATCAAAAATTAAATATAGTATTAAAAAACATTGATAAACCTCAACCTAGCAATAATTCATTAGATAACGACTTAGATAAAATAATTAGTGGAATTAATAAATTAAGCTTAGGAGAAGAAGTAAAAATTAAACGAAAGCCTATACCTTACACACATTGGGTACCATGAAAATGAATAATCAACAGAATATAAGCTTTTTAGGAAGAAGCCGGACAGTACAGGAATCTAGAAATTCAACAAGTAATTTACAAGACATTATTACATCAGATGGTTTTATTAATAGAATAATAAGAAGAGGATCATGATCCAATAGTAACCAACAGACAGTACAGTTAGTAGAAGAAATAGATCTAAATAGAAACCTAGATTTATATAATCAACATCAATTGGACATCTTAAATCCACGAACATTATACCAAACAGGAATGTTAAACATAAACACAGTCTTAATAAGAAGCAGTAGCCAGTAGAGAAGAAAGCCTTAGAGTAGTTGATAAATCAGTTACTATAGATCTATTTTCACCAGACACTATACAAAAAATTAAACAATCTGAAAAACATTTTGCACATATATGACTAGTAGTAATAGGTATAAAAGCGTTAGGAAGAAAAAATTTAGGGACAAAATTATTAGCATTATTATTAGATAAATCATGAAAAACTGAATTGAAAAAAGCCATTATTTCAGGAATGGAAATAGACCTAAGTCAAAATACAGCTTCATTTTACTGTACACCAGGAATATTAAAAGATATAAAGGATTTACAAAATATAAAAATTGCTTTACAAACTGAAGGTTATGATAATTATGAAGGAAATAACATAGTTATAAGCATTGGAACACTAGGTAAGGCTAGTAACAGATCCGGTATGAAATACAAAGTAAATATAGATGGGATTGTTAACACAATTGCATCAAAATCGATACAGATGATAGATCCAATTAAAATAAATCCAGAAGAATTAGCAGGACTAGAATGGTCACTTAACGACCTACAAGAACCAGACAATAAAGTATTAGTACCAAAACAAAGTCATATATATGAAGATGCAAACGGAATGCAAAGCTTAAGGTTCGTAAACTTTAAAAAAGAAGATCCTACAAATAGTGACAACGAGACAGAAACAAAATATAATTTTATGAATATAGAATATAATACAAAACCTATTTAGAAAATGAAGATAATGAAATTATCCCTGGATTTAATGAATTCGAACAGAAAGACAATGATTTTAGTATAATAGATTATTTAGAAGAAGAACAATCTACAGTTTTTAAAATAGAAGAAACTAATAAAACATTTGAAGAAATTATAAATAAAAAATTTACTGAATTAAATATTCAAGAAGAAGTAGACAATATGATAATAGATTGTATTACAGAGCTAGGATTAACATATGAAGAAAGCTACAATAAATTACAGGAAATTTATAATTTGCCTTTGGTAAACGATATACAACAGGGAAAAACAATGATTTCTGATTTTTATAAACAAGAAAAAGCTTTCATGGATCAAAACATGGATAATGCACGAAAAAGAACTAAAATGGAATGGACAGAATCAGGAACAGGTATAAAAGATACAATAGGAAGAGAAAACTGGACTCTCCCGACAAAACAATATACAGGAGTATCACAATACGTCAGTCAGGGAGATAGATTACCAATAGGAAATCTATACAGTAATAGTATGTTACTATTAGAAAAACAGAAACCACAACTTTGGGGAGATGAAATATTAGTATGAGAACAAACAGTAGTAAGACTATGGGAAACAAATAAGCGAGATAGCATGGACATGTTTTCATATTTAGAAACTACATTAGGCCCAATAGCATTAGGCATATGGCAAAGCAAAAAAGCCCAAGATCTCGATGATATAAATAGACTCAAGGCCATAGGAGACAACCCATATAATTTCACTAGCCAAATTAGAACACTAATATTAGGAGTAGACCCGGCTAAAAATACTACTCTTATACAGGATACAACTATTAGAAATTTAGAACATCTAAGTATATCAGACATGAAATACATAAATGAATTTATCTTAGACTTTACTAGGTTATTATCACAAACAAGACAGGCTATGAACGATGATTTATGTGACAAATATTTTGTTAAATTACCCGGAGACTTAGGGAGAAATATCCATGAATCATGGAAACAACAGTTTAGTGACAGAAGAAATCTAGGTATCAGACCTAGAAGTACTTATACATTCACTATATTAGAAGATAAATGTAAGAAAGTAACCTTATAAGAACAATTAAAAAAGAGTGCGTATGCATTTTGTAAAACGGCAATATATATGCCACAAGCTTACGGCCAATACAGCAAATTTAAAAAGAAACTAAGAAAAAGCACAACCTATAGAAAAGAATACAAACCGTATACAGGTGATAAATATGTCAAAAGACCTCAAACAAGGAAATGTAAATGTTTTATTTATGGAGATGAAAGACATCTAGCCAATAAGTGCCCAAATAAAAACAAAAATACATAAAGAAGCAACTTAATAGAACAATTAGGAGAATATGAGATAGAACCTCTAGATATAAATGATTCAGACAACGAATCAATCTATAGTGTTTACAGTAGTGATGACAATAACCAACTTACTAAAATTACATATACTTATATGAATAAAGAAGAAGAGTGTAAACATGATTGGGTTAGCAAAAGAGAAAATAATTACATTAAATGTTTTAATTGTGGTTACTTTCCTAATATAGAAAAAAGATCACAGTGTAATATATGTTTTAAAGAAATTTGTTATTTATGCTTAAATACTTTATTTAAACAGAGTATTTAAGCATAAATAACAAATTTCTTTAAAACATATATTACGCTGTGATCTTTTTTCTATACTAGGAAAGTAACCACAATTAAAATATTTAATGTAATTATTTCCTCTTCTGCTAACCCAATCATGTTTACACTCTTCTTCTTTATTCATATAAGTATATGTAATTTTAGTAAGTTGGTTATTGTCATCACTACTGTAAACACTGTAGATTGATTCATTGTCTGAATCATTTATATCTAGAGGTTCTATCGCGTATTCTCCTAATTGTTCTATTAAGTTGCTTCTTTCTGTATTTTTGTTTTTATTTGGGCGCTTATTGGCTAGATGTCTTTCATCTCCACAAATAAAACATTTACATTTTCTTGTTTGAGGTCTTTTGACATATTTATTACCTGTATACGGTTTGTATTTTTTTTTCTATAGGTTGTGCTTTTTCTTAGTTTCTTTTTAAATTTGCTGTATTGACCGTAAGCTTGTGACGTATATATTGCCGTTTTACAAAATGCATACGCACTCTTTTTTAATTGTTCTTATAAGGTTACTTCCTTACATTTATCTTCTAATATAGTGAATGTATAAGTAATTTTAGGTCCGATACCTAGATTTCTTCTGTCACTAAACTGTTGTTTCCATGATTCATGGATATTTCTCCCTAAGTCTCCGGGTAATTTAACAAAATATTTGTCACATAAATCATCGTTCATAGCATGTCGTGTTTGTGATAATAACCTAGTAAAGTCTAAAGTAAATTCATTTATGTATTTCATGTCTGCTATACTTAGCTGTTCTAAATTTCTAATAGTTGTATCCTGTATAAGAGTAGTATTTTTTGTCGGGTCTACTCCTAATATTAGTGTTCTAATTTGGCTAGTGAAATTATATGGGTTGTCTCCTATGGCCTTGAGTCTATTTATTTCATCGGGATCTTGGGCTTTTTTGCTTTGCCATATGCCTAATGCTATTGGGCCTAATGTAGTTTCTAAATATGAAAACATGTCCATGCTATCTCGCTTATTTGTTTCCCATAGTCTTACTACTGTTTGTTCCCATACTAATATTTCATCTCCCCAAAGCTGTGGTTTCTGTTTTTCTAATAGTAACATACTATTACTATTACTGTATATATTTCCTATTGGTAATCTATCTCCCTGACTGACGTACTGTGATTCTCCTGTATATTGTTTTATCGGGAGAGTCCAGTTTTGAAAGTTTCATGTAGCTAGGAAACTTTAATCACCCAACAGACAACGGATGTGAGTACAGATGTGTCTCACAACTGTCCACACATCCACAGACAATGTAGCGAAATAAAACAAATTAGAAACAATAATGCAAGAGTTATATACGCTTACTGATCTATGAGATCAGCAAACTAGGCTTACGCCCAAAAACTTTTCACTATAAAAACTTTTGTTGCTTACAAAAACAAATAAGTGAAAAACTAAAAGACTAAAATACTAAACGAGTTCTAATCACCTTCTACGACAAGAACAATTCCCCTTTCCCAAGGAGGACCTATTCTAGTCAGAAGTAAAACAAAGAACTCTATGAAAACCTAGATGTGAGTTACGGATGTAAGGCACAACCTTCACTCACAACTTAAAACAAACAATGTCGAAAACTGTGAAGAACAAGTAATTTTATCTCTTAAAATTCCGTCGCTTCTCTTGTGCTGGTAGCCTTGTATTTATATGCACCATGGAGAAGGTCTTCACGCAATCAACATCTTCCTTTGTGAGATCTCTTTACCTATAAGGAAATACAAATCACACTTACAAAGAAGTAGATTGTTAGTAGGTTAGTCCTAATATAAAGCTATGTACATAAATAAGAGATATTTACTTTATTTACAAACTCCTAGTCAAAGTAAATCTTTCCATGAAAGTCCCAAAATCTTCTTACCATATTTGAAGTATTTCGAAAATAAGGAAACAAAATTGTTCCCAAAAAGCTCACGCTTTCAATCTCCACCTATTTTGGACTTTCTGGTCAAAACCAAAGATTTATCATAATCACATTTTGTGACTACAATATTCAGACATAAGCACAATTCCCCCTGAATGGATGTGTGTGCAAATGTGTATACACATCCACACATAAAACTGCATAAACATGTTCGATCAAAACATCAGCAGTTCATTAATAAGCAAAAGTAAAACCATTCAGCAGCAACCTATTTTAAAGTTATTACAAACCATTGTTTAAAACTAAAACAGAAATTAAAATTTTCTTAAAACCAACAGAGCAAAAGCAACAAAAACATTTTCTCCCCCTAAATTAAAGTTCCCAGTTCCTCCAGCCAGCAGCAACAACAGCAGCATCCCAAACTTTGTTTCCAGCAGCAGCAGGTTCAGGCCTATCTCCCCCGTTTTGAGCAGAAAGATTTGCATGCCATTTGAGGAGTCTATCCTTAAGAGCTTTATGATTGTTGGCATGAGCAATGGAGGCTTGAAGTTGATCAGTTAAAGCAGAGGTATGAGATTCAGCAGCTGCTATTTCAGCATCCAAGTCCTTCATTTGAGCAAAGAAAAGGGTCTTCGGATGTGGGTCTGGGTTGTGTCCACATCTGGCATAGAGATTTCAGGGACAATACCCAAAGGAAGATCAACAAATCTTTGCTTAGTATCTAGGAGGGTTTTGGTCTCCTTAAACAAATCAAACTTATCAACCTTATCTTCACCTTTTTCAGGCTTAACACCATTGGCAATCAAAATTTGAGAGATGAGAGAGGGATAGGGTAAAGACCACTTCTTAGAGGGGGATTCTCCATAATCACAAATTTTTTTTTAAAAATGAAATCTCCAAAATTGATATTCTTTTTAACACCCAACCTATACAGCAAGTCAGCTTGTATCCTTGTAACAGAAGTCTTGTTATTTGAGAGGCACAGATTGGCAGCAAGAATTGTATGGAGAAAACAATAAAGATAGGAGAGAGATCCACTACCCAAATCTTTTGGCTTTACAGGCCAAGAGATCACTTTGCCATGGGTGATACTAGACACTAGTTCTTCATCAGAAACAACACACAGCTGATCCAAAGTATTATCCAACCTAAGTAAATCATTGATCACAGATGGGGAGAAGGGGACAAATTTTCCTCTAACATAGACAGTGTAGGGAGAGGAGTATCTATCTAGCCCTTTGGTCAAGTTGGCATAAAACTCATAAATCATCTTAGGATAGAATGGGAGAGGGTGATCCACAGTAAAAAATAAGCCTCTTTCTTCAAAAAACTTATCCATCCCTAATTTTGAAAAGGTTTCTCTATCCCTTTTCATTACAACAATGAAGGTCTTATTAGAAATCAGGCCAAACCTATCAGAGTCATCCTTTGATAAAAACTTTTTAGAAAAGGGTTTAAAGGCAGGAGTAATGGAGAGAGATATAGAGATACCCTTATCAGCCTTATTTCTGGTGGATGTGTGCACATCTGCAGGCACATCCTTTGCAGGAGATGGCACTTTGACAGATTCCACTTCTGTCTCTTCACCAGAGGAGGCATCATTTTCTTGATCCTCTTTTTCTTGTTCAAGCTCATCCTTTCCCAGCTTGAAGTTAGCATCAAAAAGATCATCACTGTCATAGCCGGACCTCGTAATCTTTAGCACTTCCGTAAATAGGCTCTAGGTCCAGAGCAGCCTATCTTCTTTTTCCCTTTCAATTCCATGAGGATATTAGCCAATGGTTCCTCATCACTTATCACAGAAGGCTCAGCAACAGTAGGGGCAGCCTCAGGGGTAGGAACAGGAGGATCAATTGGAGTGGAATTTTCAGGAGTAGGGACAATGGGATCAGTAGGATCAATGGAAGGGAGAGTAGAAACAGAGGGAGCTAGATCAACAGAATCAGAAGGAGGAACAACTTCATTGGGAGCAATAACGGGGGCAACAACTGAAAGAGGAGATTTATGGGTTGAGCCCTAGTTCTAACAAGAGGTGCTACTTCCTCTTCTTCTCTTTCTTCATCAAGAGCAATGGCAGTAGAGGGCTTACCACCAGGTTTCTTCAAATTTTTAGCTTTGTCAGCTTCTGACAACTTACGAACCCTGTGCGATCGACGTAGGTTACGTTGGGGAACTGGATTCGCAGCATGGCCCAAAGGTTTTGCAGGGGTTAGCTTCCTCTTTTTGGTTGAAGGGGGTTCAACAGAGGGCAAGACAGAGGTGACAACCGATGATTGTATAACCGGAGAGGTTGGAGGATTAGGGTTTTCAGAAGCTACTGGAACAGACAAAGGTTCCAATGTAGGTGATTTAGCAGGTGAAGCTTCCATTGAAGAGCTAGACGAGGATGAGGGGGGAGGAATTTCAGCAAGAAATTTCGATATTACCGAATTGGCGGCAAAGGGAGCTTCAGAAATGGCGACTGAAAGGGGTTCAATATCAAGGACGTCTTCCTCACGAATGTTAGAGTGATGGCCATTTAAACTACAAAAGGATGTTAGGTTGAACAGTGCAAGAGAATTAATGGCAATGTGTGTGTGATTTTGTGCCAAAGCAATGGAAGAACAAGGGGTTCAGCAAGGGTTTATGGGGGAAGTGACGGATGTGAGCCCTAATAAATACTCACAGCTCCCCCTTTCCAATTTAAACAAGAATCCTTTTCCTAGAAGGTCTCACACATCCTAAATACCTTAGAAGTCCTCCAACGGCTAGAACCCTTTGAGATTACCACACACAACCACCTTCGAAGAAATAGGGGATTAAAATACACAAGATTTTGATAGATTTTTATGGAAACAAAAATGATTCAGCCATATCTTTTTTTAAAACAGAATCCCATTAAAAATTATCCTTTCTTTTCAAACAAGGATTGATAATCACCTTTCCTCTTCATATGAGATTTTGGAAAACAAAAAAAACTTGTTAAATCAAGGAGTAAATTAAGAATGAAAATAAATTAACTAGCATATTTAAAAAGCTCCTATATGACCTAAAAATGCAATATGCCTAGCATGATGCAAACACACATGTGAAGGAAAAATCTCAGCTTATGGATGTGGCATAGGATGTGAGTCACATTTGGGGACACATTTAGATCACAAAAAGTTAATGAGCAATAATCCAATCTGCACAGCCTCTAGGTTGCATTCACAAATTTTTTGTTGTGTATTTTTGCATTGTGAGTAGCTTTCACTTTACTTTGATCCCAAAGATAGCCCTTTTTCCCAATGATCTTATCAAGTTTGATTTCAAGATTTCTTATGAGAATCACTTGATCACAATGGTATGGCTTCATACTAAGGGTGAAGCAGCTGTTTCTCACTTATATTTTTTTTCTCTTTTATAGAACCCACTATGAGATACCTAGGAAGGTTATATCAAGTCATCAAAAGATGACATGAACAGGAAGTGCTCACAATTAAGTGATAAAAAACAATGTCAAGATGAAGACTCACAAGTGACCACACTGAGAAATTTCGTGCTAATGCATGAATTTTTTTTTATTTTATTTTTTTTTTCTGTTAATTTAATATACAGATGTGTTAGAGGATGTGAGACACATTTGTGCTCACAACCTTAGACATCACACAAATCAAGAGACTTCCTCAAAGAGGAAAATCTCTTCAAATCTAATGCCTTTGTAAATATATCAGCCAATTGATTTTCAGTCCCAACAAATTCCATATTACGCTTTTTTGTTCTACAAGATCCCGTATGAAATGATGTCTAATATCAATATGTTTTGTTCTAGAATGTTGGACATGATTTTTAGATATGTCCAAGGCACTTTTGTTATCACAAAAAGCAGTTAAAATTTTGCTATTTAATCCATAATCTTTCAACATTTCCGATTCATCCAAAGCAAAGGCGCAAAGAACTTCCAAGGGCTACATATTCAAATTTCCTCAAAGAATGGATAAGGACACACAATTCTCGTCTTCCCTACTATACCAAGACACAAGGTTGTTTCCTAGGTAGAAACATCCACCTGTGGTACTCTTCCTATCATCACTATTTCCGGCCCAATCGAGTAATGATAGCCAACCAAATTGGTGTTTGTCTCTTTAGAATAATGCAACCCTAGGTTCACAATCCACTCACATATCTAATGATTCTTTTCAAGGCTTTAAGATGAGACATCTGGGTTAGCTTCGTATCTTGCACGAGACACACACTATACATTATGTCGCCTACTTGCAAGCAGGTAAAGCGCACTTCCAATCATGCTTCAGTACATATTCGATCAACACTCTCACCATCTGAATCATGAATAAGCTTTTGGGAAGATCCCATTGGTGTTCTTTGATGTGAAGAGTGTTCAAGTTCAAACTTTTTCACAAGATTCTTGGCATACTTAGATTGTGAGATGAACATTCCATCTTTGAATTGTTTAATCTGTAATCCCAAGAAATAATTCAACTCACCTACCATACTCATCTCAAATATGGAAGTCATGCTATCCACAAATTCTACAAGCATAGGGTCAGAATTTGACCCAAACACAATATCATCCACATAGATTTGTGCTACAAGAATCTCCTTTTTGTTTTTCCTCACAAACAATGTTTTGTCAACCTCACCTCTCTTGAATCCTAGGTGAAGCAAATGGTCAGTCAACCTACCATACCAAGCTCTAGGGATTTGCTTTAGCCCATACAGAGCTTTCTTCAGTTTATACACATGGTTAGGATACTTGGAGTCCATAAAGCCTTTAGGTTGTTCAACATAAGGCTTCCTCATTTAATATCCCATTTAAAAAGGCACTCTTAACATCCATTTGATGAAGAGTAATCTTGAGATAACAAGCAATGGCTAACAAAAGCCTAATGGACTCAATCCTTGCAACAGGAGCAAATGTCTCCTCAAAATCAATTCCCTCAATTTGAGTATAACCTTGAGCAACTAACCTAGCTTTATTTCTAATTATCACACCTTGCTCATCAGTTTTGTTCTTAAAAATCCATTTGGTTCCTATGACATTTCCATGTGAGGGTCTAGGGACAAGAGTCCACACCTCATTCTTTTCAAATTGAATCAACTCATCTTGCATAGCAAGAATCCAGTCAGCATCTTTCAATGCTTCAGTAACATTATTAGGTTCAATCTTTGAAACAAAATAGCAAAAACTTAACTGGGAGTATGCTGAGGAGTAACTCCACAAACCAGCCATCTTTCTATAGTCCACTTTGTCCTTTTATCTAGTTCTCACTTGAGCATGCACATCTCTCACAACTTGTGAAGTGGGATAGTTTTTCTGGATTTTAGAAGGAATATCCTTTGATCTATCCACACACCCATCCACATTATCTTTTGGAGCATCATCCTAATCGATCTCGCAGGAACCCGTCCTCGCCATGTGGATTTTGAGTGGACGTGGGAGCAGATGTGGGTTCAGATGTGTGGATGCGCAGATGTGTCCACATCCTTGGTTACATCCTTAGCAGTGTTCGCATGTTTTTCAAGATCGTAATTTTCTCGTTGGTTTTTCAACACTGCTTTCTTCATCCTTCCATCCATTAAGCAACCTGAAACATCATCCTCAGCAGTCTTGAGGTTAAGATCAAGTGAGTCATCAAAAATAACATTAGCAGATTCCATAATGGTCTTAGTTTTGAGTTTAAAAACTCTGTAAGTTCTACTATTAGTGGAATAGCCCATGAAAATTGCTTTGTCACTTTTTGAATCAAATTTGGACAAGTATTCTCTATCATTGAGAATGTAGCAAATGCACCCAAACACATGAAAGTACTTCACTGTGGGTTTCTTTTCAAGAAGGATTTAATATGGGGTGACAGTGCTACCAATCCTAAGAAACACTCTATTGCCAATGTGACAAGAAGTGTTTAAAGCTTCTGCCCAAAATTTCTTGGACAGGTTTTTAGAACTTAACATAACCCTAGCCATTTCTTGCAAAGTTCTATTCTTTCTTTCAGCAATTCCATTTCTTCGTGGAGTGATTGGTGCGAGAAAACTCATGTGTGATTCCCTTAGAATTGCAAAAATTAGTAAACATTTGGTTCTCATATTCAGTGCCATGGTCAGACCTAATCCTCACAGTCTTAAGACCATAAAGATTTCTAACCCTTTTGTACCAATTCTTGAATTCTCCAATTGTTTCAGATTTTTCCCTTAAGAACATTACCCAAGTGTACCTAGAATAATCATCAACACACACAAAGGCATACTTTTTCCTACCAAAGCTTTCTACTTCAATAGGTCCCATTAAATCAGTATGAATCAGCTCCAAACACCTAGATGTGGAGCATTGTTGGACCTTTTTATGTGATGCTTTTGTTTGCTTTTCCTTTTGACATGAACCACAGACATCAGGGTTCTTGAAGTTCAGTTTAGGGAGGTCTTTAATAGCTTCAAACCTTTGAAGCTCTTCCAGAGTTCTACAGCTAGCATGCCCTAATTTTTGATGCCACAGATTGACATCATTAGCTTTTGAGCTTAGGCAAGAAAAATTGTCACCAAATTGGTAACAGTTGTCAGCAGATCTAGGGCCAGTAAACACACACTTATTGTTCTTATCAAATACTTCACACAAGTGTTTATCAAACTTCACATAAAGGTCATCATCACACAGTTAACTGATGCTTATCAGGTTGGCTTTCAAGCCTTCCACATGGTACACATTGTGCAATTTTGGGAGACCCTTGACATCTAGGGTTCCTTTCCCAACAATCTTTCCTTGAGCACCTCCACCAAAGTTCACTTTCCCCCCACTAATTAATTCATAGTCAAGGAGAACATCTTGGTTCCCAGTCATGTGCCTAGAGCACCCACTATCAAAATACCAAGAGCCAGACACAGTACTCTTGAGGGAAGAGTAAACAACATTGCAGGTGGCATTTGGTTTGGCCACCCACTGTTTTACAATTTTCTTTTTGGGTTGTAGAGGTCTCAGATTACCAAGATGTGTGTTCGGATGTGCATACATCTTCTCACACATCTGAGGCTGATTGAAGTAACCAGACTTTTTATCAGCCTTGAGTTTGTAACAGAAGGGTCTAATGTGACCAGGAGCAAGGCAATAGTGACAGATGTAGTGCCTCTTCCTAGGTCTTTTCTCACTCAAAATGACTTTTTCTCTAAAAATTGGTTTTTCTACATCTTTTGAAGTAGAAGCCTCACGTCCCTCCTTTACCAAATTACCTTTTACAAAGCCCAAACCAGTTTTGTTAAGCTAACCAACAGAAATAGCTTCATCAAGTTTCATTTTACTTTTGTTTAACTTGGTAAAAGTACTTTCAGCTTTTTCACACTCATTTTTGAATTTTTCAAGCTCAACTTCTCTTTTGGTTACAAGGACTTCAAGTTTGGCAATGGTATCTTTTTGAACATCATTTTCCTTTGAAAGTATAGCTTTTTCATCTTCATAAGCAGCCAATTTATCAGAAAGAGATTTATTTATCTTAACAAGTACCTCAATCTTGTCCATTCTCTTCATCCAATCTGAGCGCAGCTCCTTGTATGTTGCAAAAAGTTCCTCATAGGGAATGTCCCTATCTTCATCTTCAGAATCTCCTTTTACTGTGAAACAATTCAGCATTAGGTCAGATGTGACACCAGATGTGTTCACATCTGAGACCACATCCAAGGATTTCTCAGGAACTCCATCTTCTATATCTGCATAAAAAGCATTAAACACAGAATGGCAATTGATAATAGACATGTTAGCCACTTCATCTTCATCCTCACTGTCACTAAGGGTAGAAATTAAGCTCATTCCCTTCTTTTTAAGTGTGTTAGCACACTCATTTGCATAATGACCAAAGCCACGACATGCCCTACATTGAACAGACTCAGAGGATTTTTTATTTTCAAAGCTTGGTTTCTTGAATCCATTCTCAGTGCTAGGTTTTAGCTTTTCAGCAGCACCGGGAGTAGGTCCATTTGGAAACTTACTCATTCTTTTGTTTTTCAATATGGAACTAAATTTCTTTGAAATAAGGGCCACATCCTCTTCTTCAAGATTTGACTTGTCAATTTCAGAGGATAATCCCACAATTTCTTTTGGAAGAGCAGCAGCACTTTTGAGAGCAAGACTGAGAGATTTGTTCTTTTTCTGAGCTTCAAGGTTTAGCTCAAACACAGTCAAAATACCTACGATTTTGTCTAGACCTACAGTATTGGTGTCATTTGTTTCCTCAATCACAGCCACTTTTATGTTGAACCTCTCAGGTAAGGTCCTTAAAATCTTACTAACAAGTTTTACATTGGAGATTGATTCTCCCAGACTTGTACACTCATTAGAGATCTCATGAATTTTTGCAGCATATGACACAATGTCCTCAGTTTCTTCCATTCGAAGTAACTCAAACCTATCCATTAAAATTCTAAGCCTAGTAGCTTTTACACTTGGTGCACCCTCACATTGTGTTTGCAGGATGTCCCAAGCAGTTTTGGCTACACTCTCATTAGTGATAAGCTTGTACATATTCCCAGAAACATGGCTGGAAATAGCACCCATTGCTTTAGAATTATAGTTAGCCAAATGTATTTCTTCAAGAGTCCATTGATCTTCAGGTTTTCTTTCGAAAATTGACTCACCAACACCAGATGCAGGCTTCTTTTCCATAGTTGGAGGTTGCCATGCAACAAGGATATACATCCAACCCCTTTCATCAATACTTTTGATGTAATTTCTCATCTTAGACTTCCAAAGAGAGTAATTGGTGCCATCCAAGACAGGAGGCCTATTTTGGTGATTTTGGCATTCCATAATGACTACACTTTCTGGATCAACACTCAGTAATATATCGAGAGTTGGCTCTGATACCAACTGAAAGTTTTGTGTAGCTAGGAAACTTTAATCACCCAACAGACAACGGATGTGAGTACAGATGTGTCTCACAACTGTCCACACATCCACAGACAATGCAGCAAAATAAAACAAATTAGAAACAATAACGCAAGAGTTATATACGCTTACTGATCTATGAGATCAGCAAACTAGGCTTACGCCCAAAAAATTTTCATTATAAGAACTTTTGTTGCTTACAAAAACAAATAAGTGAAAAACTAATAGACTAAAATACTAAACGAGTTCTAATCACCTTCTACGACAAGAACAATTCCCCTTTCCCAAGTAGGACCTATTCTAGTCAGAAGTAAAACAAAGAACTCTATGAAAACCTAGATGTGAGTTACGGAGGTAAGGTACAACCTTCACTCACAACTTAAAACAAACAATGTCGAAAACTGTGAAGAACAAGTAATTTTCTCTCTTAAAATTCCGTCGCTTCTCTTGTGCTGGCAGCCTTGTATTTATATGCACCATGGAGAAGGTCTTCATGCAATCAACATCTTCCTTTATGAGATCTCTTTACCTATAAGGAAATACAAATCACACTCACAAAGAAGTAGATTGTTAGTAGGTTAGTCCTAATATAAAACTATGTACATAAATAAGAGATATTTACTTTATTTACAAACTCCTAGTCAAAGTAAATCTTTCCATGAAAGTCCCAAAATCTTCTTACCATATTTGAAGTATTTCGAAAATAAGGAAACAAAATTGTTCCCAAAAAGCTCACGCTTTCAAGTTTTCTCTTCCTATTGTATCTTTTATACCTGTCCCTAGTTCTGTCCATTCCATTTTAGTTCTTTTTCGTGCATTATCCATGTTTTGATCCATGAAAGATTTTTCTTGTTTATAAAAATCAGAAATCATTGTTTTTCCCTGTTGTATATCGCTTACCAAAGGCAAATTATAAATTTCCTGTAATTTATTGTAGCTTTCTTCATATGTTAATCCTAGCTCTGTAATACAATCTATTATCATATCGTCTACTTCTTCTTGAATATTTAATTCAGTAAATTTTTTATTTATAATTTCTTCAAATGTTTTATTAGTTTCTTCTATTTTAAAAACTGTAGATTGTTCTTCTTCTAAATAATCTATTATACTAAAATCATTGTCTTCCTGTTCGAATTCATTAAATCCGGGGATAATTTCATTATCTTCATTTTCTAAATAGGTTACGTATTATATTCTATATTCATAAAATTATATTCTCGTTTACGTCTCGTTGTCACTATTTGTAGGATCTTATTTTTTTAAAGTTTACGAACCTTAAGCTTTGCATTCCGTTTGCATCTTCATATATATGACTTTGTTTTGGTACTAATACTTTATTGTCTGGTTCTTGTAGGTCGTTAAGTGATCATTCTAGTCCTGCTAATTCTTCTGGATTTATTTTAATTGGATCTATCATTTGTATTGATTTTGATGCAATTGTGTTAACAATCCCATCTATATTTACTTTGTATTTCATACCGGGATACATTTACTAGCCTTACCTAGTGTTCCAATGCTTATAACTATGTTATTTCCTTCATAATTATCATAACCTTCAGTTTGTAAAGCAATTTTTATATTTTGTAAATCCTTTATATCTTTTAATATTCCTGCTGTACAGTAAAATAAAGCTGTATTTTGACTTAGGTCTATTTCCATTCCTGAAATAATGGCTTTTTTCAATTATGTTTACCATGATTTATCTAATAATAATGCTAATAATTTTGTCCCTAATTTTTTTCTTCCTAACGCTTTTATACCTATTACTACTAGTCCTATATGTGCAAAATGTTTTTCAGATTGTTTAATTTTTTGTATAGTGTGCGAGTGAAAATAGATCTATAGTAGCTTGATTTATCAATTACTCTAAGGCTTTCTTCTCTAAGCTCTTGCTTCTTATTAAGAAATTTGTGTTTATGTTTAACATTCCTGTTTGGTATAATGTTCGTGGATTTAAGATGTCCAATTGATGTTGATTATATAAATCTAGATTTCTATTTAGATCTATTTCTTCTACTAACTGTACTGTCTGTTGGTTACTATTGGATCCTGATCCTCTTCTTATTATTCTATTAATAAAACCATCAGATGTAATAATGTCTTGTAAATTACTTGTTGAATTTCTAGATTCCTGTACTGTCCGGCTTCTTCCTAAAAAGCTTCTATTCTGTTGATTATTCATTTTCTTGGTACCCAATGTGTGTAAGGTATAGGCTTTCGTTTAATTTTTACTTCTTCTTCTAAGATTAATTTATTAATTCCACTAATTATTTTATCTAAGTCGTTATCTAATGAATTATTGCTAGGTTGAGGTTTATCAATGTTTTTTAATACTATATTTAATTTTTCGATTATCTGTAAAAGTAAACTTATAATAAAATTAAAGAGGATAGGGTAATTCTTGTCAGATTTACTAGTTCCTGTGTAAGTTGTAAATCCTGTAACTTCTTCTGTATTTACCTCTGTTTTATATTTCTTAGCGTCACTTGAAGCCTGTGTAGATATTCTCTAGATTTTTTCAGTTCTAACTTTCGACTATTGTTTTAACTGTAGAAATTACTTGTTCAAGACTTTCTATCTGTTTTTCTACCTTTTGTAAGAGTTCTTTAGCTTCTAATATTTGTCTTGGTTTTTGACTTTCTAATAATAATTTAACTGTTGAAATTCCTGTTTACTAGGTAGGTTTTTCGAATATCCTTAAGTTCGTAAAAATGATTATTTAGATGTTTAATATAGTCTAAATTTTCAACTACTTTAGCTAGCGTTTTTTGATTTGTTATTGTTACGCTAAAAAGTTCGATTAAATTGAGCGATGATGCAATAGAGGAATCAATAATATTGAGGAGGAAATCTAACCCTTAGTCTTTTTCTTAAAACCTTTAAACCTTCATAAAATAGTCACAATGCCCTTATAATTAAAACAATTAAAGTATAAGAACAAAATATTAACCTAAAACCAAAATTTTCGTCATATCATCCTGATAATGATATAAAAGAATGATTAATCCCTTGTCTTCACCTACACGGGTTCTTGATATATTGTGGACTTATATCAACATGCCACCGATCAAGCCTGTTGTAGTCTTTTAGACTTAGAATCTCTCAAGCTCTGATACCAAAAAAGGGATGACGGATTTTTTGGGTTTTCGTTAAACCACTAAATTAATTACAAATTTTTTGCTACAGTAAATTAATTATAACAATTATGCTACAGTAACACATAATTATAATGTTGAAAGAAGGAGAATAATATGCATACTTACAAGGTGGTTGAGAGGAGGAGATAATGCAGAACGAGGTTATTTTGATTGGATACATTTAGTTATGTTTTTCTATTGGTTCTTTATTTTTATCATTTCTTTAATTTGTTTATACTAAATATTTTCACCCACCCAGTTTCAAAATGCTACTTGTAAGTGTTAGGTTTTAGAAAACTCATAGTTTTGGAAAATTTATTTAATGTACTTAGCAATAAAGTTTGAACAATTAAGTGTTGAACCTCACAAAAATAATTAATCTCTTTATTTTAAATAAAATTATCTATCTCTAATCTAATAGTAGTCGTCCAAAATAAATAATCATTTTAAATAAAATTAAAATTGTGACGAAACTATGTACATGTTCATAATCTTTTTTTTTTTTTTTGCATGTTCAGAAATCCAAAATTAAATAATTTTTTATTTTAAATATAATTAAAATTGTCATTATTTTGAGACAAAAGAAAGAATTAATACTATATTAATCTATGTACATGTACAAAATCATTTTTTTGCATGTACAAAGATCCAAAATCAAATAATTTATTTTATTTTATTTAAAAGTAAAATTGTCATTTATTTCGGGTCTAAAGAAGTAGTACTATATTAATCTATGTACATATACAAAATCTTTTTTTGCATGTACAGAAATCCAAAATTAATAAATAATTCTTTATCTTTTTAGGTGTTCCAATATTTTAATTACATTTTATAATAAAATCATGGCGTAACATTCTATATCTTTTTACGTGTTCCATTCTCGAGAAGATTTGATTAATTGGGTACAAAGTATGAGATTTTCTCTTGGGTATGATATTGTAATAAAAAGATCTGTGAAAAACTCATCTGAAAAGATTCCTAGAATTGTATTTCAATGTGATCGAGGAGGTATTTACAAATGTAATAAAATCTCCACAAGACATACTGGTACAAAAAAAAAAATTGGGTGCCCATTCGAATTAGAAGGAAATTTTTTACGAATGGGTGATTGTTGGAGACTGAAAGTAATATGTGAATTACATAATCACGAACCTGCATTACATATGGAAGATCATCCATATTCAAGGAGGTTGTCTGGAGATGAAGCTAGGTTAGTGGAAGATTTGTCAAGAAAAAAACGTGAAACCACGAAATATCTTGACAACACTAAAACAACAAAATTTGGATAATGTGTTTAGTATCAAAACCATATATAATGCACGCCATAAGATTTGAACGGTGGAAAAAGATGGTAAAACTCAAATGCAAGTTGTTATGTCATTTTTTACAGCAAAACGACTATGTTTTTGAGTTTCGCACAAATGATTCAACTAATGAATTAGAAGATTTATTCTTTGCTCATCCAAAATCTTTGGAGATATGACGTGCATTTCCACATGTGTTGTTGATGGATGCGACATATAAAACCAATAGATATGAGATGCCTCTCCTTTAAATTGTTGGTGTAACTTCAACTAATATGACATTTTGCGTAACATTTGTCTTCATGCATAATGAAACAGAGTCAAACTATACTTAGGAATTATGTTGTCTTAAGTCAACAATGCATGGATGTACCGCTCCACGTGTTGTCGTCATAGATAGGGAGTTGGCTTTGATGAAAGCATGCAACAATGTGTTTCCGAAAGCTAAAGGATTACTTTGTAGATGGCACATCTTTTTGAGAAGTATTTTGAAGAAAGTGCACCATCATTAAAATCAAAGGAATCTTGGAATTCATTCTATAAAGCATGGAATATGTCAAGGTTGAATCTGAACGAGGAAGCATACTTGTTCAATTTGGGACAACTTGAAGCAACATTGCTTAACTTTTCAGGTATTCTTATATTATAAATTCATATTTTGTTTATATTTATAATAATATTCATAAAATTGAAATAAATTTGTTTGAATTTTCAGGTTTCCTTAGTTATCTAAATGCCAATTGGCTGACACTTTATAAGGAAATGTTTGTAGCTGCTTGTACCGACAAATTTCTTAATTTTGGAAATCACACAACTAACAGAGCTGAGAGTCAACATACCAAGTTAAACAAAATTACTTAGAGTCCTCGCGATCGGATTTGAAAACATCATTGTCGTATATCCACCAGGTCGTCCAGTCACAAGTCATATCGACCAAAGCAAGTCTTGAACAGAGCAAAATTGTCCTTTGACATCGATTCAATGCACCGTTGTTTCGAGAATTGCATGGTTTCATCTCAACTTATGCACTTGACATACTATTCAAGGAATTTGAGCGGTCCAAAGTTATTGGATTTTTTCTAAGAATTGTGGATGTCAATTACGCACAAGTCATGGGTTGTCATGTGCGCATAAACAAGTAATATACTTCAATGAAGGTCATCCTATCCCACTTGAATCAATAGATAAGTTTTGGAGGAAGCTTGGTTTAACACCGTGCACATCCTTAGAAGAAGATGATGATTTTGGTTGCGAACTAGAGTTAAAAATATTTAAGGCACATTTATAGGAAAAGCCGAAATCTGGTAAGTTCAGTTTTTTGAGGAAGTTAAGGGAGATAATTGCGCCATCAATAACTTTGGTTTGTGAACCAGCTTTTCACATGACTCGTGGTTGTCCCTCGTTTAAGGATAAAATATTCGGAAAAAGTCATGTTGATCCGCTTGTGCCAACTCAAAAAGACAACATACACAATTGTTCTTCAGCAAGATTTGTTGATGTTGATCCGCCTGTGCCAGCTTAAAAACCAAGTAGATATAGTTCTTCTTCAGCGAGATTTGTTGAGCTAAAAATTTCTCAGGTTTTGGAACCAACAAGACACAGTTACTCTTTGGACCAACAATACTCGCATCCATATATTCATCAATTTTCGGTTATATTTCATTCTTACATCACGCAAGTACACGATGTAAGAGCTGATCGGAATTGTGGATTTCGAGCAATAGTTGTTTGTCTTGGTCTTCATGAAGATGCATGGCCCAATATTCGGTATGAGTTGATAGAAGAGTTGGAAACATACAAACTAAAATATGTCGAGATGTTTGGCGTTCAAGGATGGGTTAATGTTTACAACTCCTTGATTTTTTTAAGTCAAATAGTTGTGCACCTCCTGAGCATTGGATGAGCATGCCTAATATGGGTGTCCTGATTGTTTCGAAGTACAATGTGATATTTCATGTTCTAAGCATATCAGGTAGCATAACACACTTACCGCTCCGATCTTCTCCGCCACCGTGGTATCAACATGTTGTTATTGCAATCAGACACATTATTAATAATCATTACGTCAAAGTAACATTGACAGGAGGATACTCGATGCCGACTCTCATGCCACAGTGAATTCATTTCAGATATAACTGTGCAGCTGAATGGGTTACACCATACATGGATCGAATTAACACTTATAAACAATATTTGCGTTTGCGCTCTAATTGTACTAGTGAATTTGTTGTATTGGATTGACTGAAGTTATGAAATGAATTTTTTGTATTTTTATTTTTAATGTTATATTTTGTTAAATCTCTTTATTTTTTTATACTAGTATAATAGTTTTATTTAGCTAAAAGACGTTTTTCTTAAGCGAGTGTAAAGCAGTTTTTTTTCCTGAAATTTTGAGTTAACTTAATTAAAAAAAAAAAAAAAATTTAAGTTAAAATATAAAATTATCTTAAACCAAATTATGAATTAAAAATATTTATTGTTAAGTTTAGCAAATCCAAATATCTCATTTTTTACATACTTTATTACTACTCGTACGTATACATACTTATTTAATTTGAGAATCTAATGTCTTTTTAAATACTTTTTCAACTCATCTCATAAAAATATCATATTTAATTTGTCAACATTTTAAAATAATATTATGTTTTATTTATATATATATAACTTGCACAATAGTAAAATTATACTAGAATTATTTTCATTTTTTAAAATGCAATATTTATTTTATAACAAATTTAAAAAGAAAGTGCAATATTTATTTTTTTAAAAAAATTGAGATTGAAACAACATTACATTTTTATTAAGATTAAAAATAAATAAATTTATGTAACTTGTAAAATTATAAAAATAGCAAAATATAATGGAGGAATAAAAAAAAGGTGGAACATTGAAGTTTAGGACCTATCTATAGTATAAATTAAACCCCTCCGTGAACAGTTCTATGAACAGTTCCGGAGGGGTTTTTTTCTATTTTGCCCTCACTATTTAGTCTGTTTCCTATTTTGCCCTTAATTTGTGCTAAGACTTTGAATTTGGGCTAAGACTTTGGGTTTGGGCTAAGAGTGGGCTTTAGGAGGGTTTACTTAAATTAATTAAGTAACTGATTTTTTTTTCTTAAAATTAAAAAAAAAATTAATTTGAAAAAAAAAAAAACACCCGTGTCCTTGGACACGGGCATATGTACTAGTCTATAGTATAAATGAGGGAGGTGTTTTGAACAGTAGTATGAATAGTTTCACTTGCCGAAATTCCCATTTTGCCCTCACTATTTTGCCCCTTTTTCATTTTGTCCTTAAATTTTTTTTTAAATTAAAAAAAAAATTAAAAAAAAAAAAAACCAAAAAGCGTAGCCTTGGACACGGGCTTAGGCTAGTTAATAAATGAGTAGGTTTTGGGGGAAACTATTTTCTCCCTAATATTATAAAAAGTCTTGTTTTAAAAATCAAAATAAAGGCACGTACAATTTTTTTTTAAAATAAAAAACAAGACTTTTTATAATATTTGGGAAAACTAGTTTCCCTCAAAATTTTCTGTTAATAAATATAGGGAAATTATTTGGTCCAAACTTAAAAAACTAATAATGATAATTTTTTAGAATAACAATATTGTTTACACTTTGTTTTTTAAAATCTGGTAGTGGAAATAGTAGGACCCTGTTAGAAGGCACCGCAATATTGCACACACCCATTAAGGTGTTACGGCCATCTTCCTCAAACGGTCAGAATTGAAATTCCAAAAATTCAAACCCATAGCGGAGAAGAAAAGTAAAAATTACCCAGAAAAATCATCATTTCGGATCCAATCTCATTGCATGCTAGTTTCTTTCTCCTCTGAATTTCTTTTCCTTCCCGAAAATTTTCAGCAATTTTCTCGATTTCCAAACACCCATTCCATGAAAATCTTAACTCCAGAAGGGCCAGTCGGTGTAAACCAGGAAAACCCAGTTCAAGATTCATCTTCTCACATGGGTTTTGTTTGTGATGAATCTTTGAAGCAAAAGGACAAAATTTCTCCCATGGTCGAAGACGGAGAAACCCTAATTTCTGACCCGCCTGTTTCTAGGGTTTTTGATTGGGAAAAGAAGTTGGAGCAAGTTGAAAAGATTTCCACCATGGAAGAAGATGAAGAGTCTTCTTTCGATTACATGATCTGTGATTCGGTTTCGAGATTAGTGCCGAATGGGTTTATGAGATCCAATTGTACAGGTTGGTATTTCCTTCTTTAGATCATGGTTTGCATCCAATCATTAATATTGTGTTGTTATATATGCGCATCATATATTAAAGAAATGTGTTAAAAAAGATTTTATCTGGCATTTGAGGTTTAAGTTATCATATAGTATTAAGTTTCTGCTAGCAATGTAGCTGAGATTAATTGAAGTAGAAGTACTATATTTCCCTTGAACTTTAGAGGGTTTATTTTACTGTGGCAAAGGCAAGGGATTCCTCCAGTAAGGTCCCAATTTTTACTCTCTTCTGCCAACTGATGTGTCAAGTTTGCGAGATTAAGAAAGTGGCTAGGACTGCATTTTAGAAAGTATAAAGTTAGGAAACTTCAATGCTGAACTTTGGCTAAACTGTCCCATTAGGTTTTCAAGTATATTATGGAGGGTAGTTATGACTTATGAGGTCACCTTTGGGTAGTATTTTTTTTCTTTTCTCATTCAGATTAAAATTCAGTTAGATTCATGTAAACTTCCATGAAAAGACTACTCCAGCTTTGTTATTTGTTTCAAATCTTGATTTTAGCCTTTAAGGGTTCCTTGGTTATGTATCTCATGTTTCTTTTTGTTGCCATTTGGTTATGTATCTCGTGTTTCTTTTTGTTGCCATATACTCCCTCCGTCCCACCCGAATTTGGACAAAGTTACTTTACACGGAGATTAAGAAATAATAATAAGATAATAAAAATGTGTGGTAGAAAATGAAGAGAGAGAATGAGTGGAGTTAATAGTGGTTGGTTGAATAAATTGTATGGTGGAGAATGAGTGGAGTTAATGAATGAGTGGGGTATATCCATTTTTTTATTATTATAAACTTTCCTTTTTTGGGTTGTCCAAATTCGAATGGGACGCCCAAAAAGGAAATTTGTCCAAATTCGGGTGGGACGGAGGGAGTATTGTTTATGATCTCAGCTTTATGTGTTTGTTTTTGTGGTTATCTACTTATCTGGACTGAATATGTGATTAGTTGTAATTTCTGATAATAATAAAAAAAACACAATCACTTAAGGCATTATTGGTCTCGCGAGTTATCTTCTTGAGTTGTCGTCAGCTTAGGTTTGAAAATCACGAAGCACCTTTCATTTGTTAGAAAATCCATTTAGTGCACACCTGTGTGTTTGTGTGGTTGAGACAAAACTTATATGGGGTTGACTAACTTTAATCCAATAGGGTTTAATTCTTCATCTGTTCATTGAGAATTCATCCATCAACTTTCTTGTTTTATCTTATTCTTAAATGCTATTTTCACCGTATTGTAACAGAAGAAGTTGTGATTTTTGTAAATGCTGGAGGAGAGGCTTTAGTGGAATCAGATTCCATTATAAGCTTTCTGCCTGACAAGTTCTTTCAAGGGGGAGATATGTTTCAAACTGATGAGCAAATAACTGAGAGTGGCGACTTCCCGTTTATTTACCAGTCCGCACGAGTAGTGAAATAAAATTTTTTCTTATCACCATTTTATGATTGATGTTCTTCCTGGACATTACATTATGTTGATCTTCATTTCACTGGTCGAGATGATCAACACATATGGGCCAAAAGGAATGAGGGTATTCAAATCGTATTCATTCAAGATGAGAAGGTATGTCTGTCACGCATAGTTGAAATAGCTTTGTTGCACCTAGGTTGCCCTTTTTTACTACCTCAAATGTTATTCTTGGAATAGAAAATATCAAAATTTCTCGTTGTCGTCGCAGGTAGTCTCTGGATTTGGATATATTTTCAATGTCTGTCTGGAGCCAGAATAAACCATTAGCAGCTAGTTGACTTGGAAAGTCTGCTGCTGTCAAGAATACTGAGGGGATTGTAATTAGGTTTGGAAGGAATTAATGGAAGCCCTGTGGTTAGTGAGTGATATGCATAAGGAGGAGGGCACCAAAAGTATCAGGTATGATCTTTTCTTGATATAAGAAAAAGTGTGTTGGATCGGCAGAATTTTAAATAACTTCGAGTTGACTAATCCAGTTTCCTTGACCAATTACAGATACTGAGGTATCAAGCATGAACATCTGATATGTCCAAAACTGTGCCTTCTGAGATAGAGTGCCATCAGCTCAGGTACGAATTACTATTTTAGAATGACAAATTATTGCTTTCAATCCCTTATGCTCTGAATATGAAAAATATCCATCCATTTTTCTTGAACTTGCAGAGAAGAAAGCCATGCGGAGAATGACTCAGTAGCAAAAAGAGTATGAACAGAGGATAGCAAGACTCTGAGTAACCAATGCCAGCAAAAGTTCAAATGAGTGTTTATCGAGGCTTGGATGTCTTTATCTGCTGCATAAACGCCCACAGCTAGAGAAGCTCCAGAGAGGGAACTTGACAACAAGTTGTTTCCCAAACTTACTCTCTTTGGTACTGATGAAGGAGATTTAAAATCTCTTTAAGTAGTTTTTAATCCAAATTTGCAATGTGTAAAATATGTTTGTTTGTTTGTTTACTATTCCTCTAGTACGAGATGGATGACCAAAATGATAGAGGAAAAGTTATAGTTTATCACGTTCCCCTTGAATTATGGATATAAGAAATAAGAATTTTCCCTAAGATTGTTGCTTAACACATACAATGTGGAACCTTGTGTAAATAATTCTTCCTACAAGATCACTTTGCTTATCTAAAAAATTACATACTGATTCTTTCATTCTCCCCGGAGTAGATCAAAACATGGCTTTAGAAGCAATCCGAACAGCTGAGGGATATATCTAGCAGGTATGAGTGGCCATGACAAAGATGACCTGGACTGCAGCAACAGGTCAACACGAATTGTTAGAATCCAGTAAGATTTAAGGTAATAAGCGCTATTTTTTCCTGAATGAGATACTCCCTCCGTCCCTCATTTAGGAACATGTGAGAGGAGTACTAAATAAAGTATGTGCAACATCTTAGACTGATCATTTGTACAGGCGATGAAGAAGAGCAGTCTCAGCTGTCTCTTGAGAAAGCACACATGTGTGCCTGGGATTCAGAGGATTCCGAGACTTGAATAAAATGGTTTTGCTGTTCAGGCATTGGGTTAAAGCTTGGGTTGATGCTCAATTTCTCCTCTGGCATCTGAAATAAAGAAAATACACTATTATTTTGATTTTTACTTCTGCTGGGGCACTTCCCTGAAAAGATTTATCACTATGCAGTTGCAATAAATGTGAGGATTTGTGCTAAAGATATAATAATCAAAGCAAAGAGAAGGAAGTTTCACAACCAGGTTCAGAGTGCATATGGTAATACTCTTTCATATCAGTAATATAGTGATAATCCTCGATCCAGTTCTCATTTAGTTCTATCAGAATCTATTTCAACACTGTTTCACTTGAAATACTACGTTGACCATCAGAAATATTAGGCACTGTCACAGTCACACATAACAGCTATATTCTGTAGGCTGTCTACGAAGCAGACTTTGAACTGCAAAGCATTGAGAGCTTGAGTTGTGAATGGTCCCACCAAAAAGAGCTTCCAATTATATTTACTCCTAAAAAAAGATGTTAAGGCATCCTTTACCTAATTAGGCCAAATATTTATTCTTCCAGCATTAGTAAATTACATTAATACTGTTACACCATTATATTAGAGTAATACAATTATACTCAAAGTAAATGAAGAAATAGTTAAAGTTTTTATATTTCCTCCAACTTTTATAGTGGATGTGTTTGTGGATGCTGCGCCGATGGTTATATCGGTGTTATTGGGATATTGTATGTATTATTTGCTCATGGGCAAACAACTGGAAAGATAATCACTATGGAGGGCATCAGAGAAGTAGGGAGAACTATATAGACTCTGGTGAATTGTCAAAATTGTGAGGAAGAGGAGCAGAGTCCTTACCAGGCAGTGGTTAACAGTTTAGTAAGATCACAAGTCTACAACGAATAGATATAACTATTATACACCATCATTTTGTTTCAAAGTAAGAATCTCAAGATATTCATTGTCTATAAAAATATGTATTACTGCACAATAAGCTGAGCTGGCAAACTTCTTTGAAGTAGTTCTAGTGAACTCGGTAGCTCTACAAAGTTTAAGTAGCTCGGATGATTCACAAACCAATATAGGTCAACTTAGGTACCATTTCCAAAATTAATATGAACATAAAATTTTATTTTCGTTTTCTGAAATATTTTAGGTTGGAAGTAAAACAAGATTCTGAAGGGTTTCATCACATTCCCGGAATTGTGGAAGCCAAAGTTGAAAACATAAAGGAAGTATGGAATGTACTGCAAGCTGGTAGCAGTGCCAGGGCTGTTGGTTCCAATAACGTGAATGAACACAGTAGCCGCTCTCACTGGTAATAAATTTGATATCCTACTGCCTAGTCCTCTTTTTTTTTTTTTTTTTTTCACTTCCAACTTCAGTGTAGTTATGTGTTTTTCCTTTGTGTGTTCCACGTTCATTCAGCATGCTTTGTATTATGGTGAAAGCGAAGAATTTGATGAATGGTGAGTGCACGAAAAGCAAGCTATGGCTTGTGGATTTGGCAGGCAGTGAGAGGCTTGCAAAGACTGATGTTCAAGGTGATAGGCTCAAGGAAGCTCAAAACATCAACAGATCTCTTTCAGCTCTTGGAGACGTCATTTCTGCTTTAGCCAATAAGAGCAGTCACATTCCTTACAGGTGCGCTTGACTTTGACTTGACTGGCTATCTCATAATACAATTGCAACTTTGCTATATTTATAATTTTTTTTATTTGTTATTTCCAGGAATTCCAAGCTAACGCATATACTCCAGGATTCATTGGGTAATTATTACAATGTTCCATCTTTACATCCTCATTGGTTTTGGTATCATATTTTTTGGTTTAGTTTTTTATTTAGTTGGATTATTTGTTATTGCAGGGGGCGACTCGAAAACTTTGATGTTTGTGCAAATTAGTCCTTCAGACCAGGATTTGAGTGAGACACTGAGTTCACTAAATTTTGCAGCACGGGTTCGAGGTATTGAGTTGGGTCCCGCAAGAAAACAGGTTGATACAGGCGAGCTTCAGAAGATCAAAACAATGGTAAACTTATGATGATTTAATTATACTTAAGTTTCTAATGTACGGTAACGTATATTTCTGCTGACTTTTGTGTTTATGAATATTTATGTAGCTTGATAAAGCGAGGCAGGAGTGCAGATCCAAAGATGAATCATTAAAGAAGTTGGAAGAAAGCTTACAAAACTTGGAAGGCAAAGCCAGGAGCAAGGATCAAGTTTACAAAAACCAACAAGAAAAGATTAAAGAGCTTGAAGGTCAACTCGAGCTGAAAACAGTTTCGCACAGTCAGTCAGAAAAGCAAATTTCAAATCTTTCTGAGAGATTAAAGGGGAAGGAAGAAGTTAGTGCAGGCCTTCAACAGAAGGTTGTATTTACCTCGATTGAAAATATTCGAAATGGCCTCAAAAATATCTTTAAATACTGTTTTATTGATACTGTTAATATTTTGCTAAAGGTCAAAGAGCTCGAGAGCAAGCTCAGGGAGCGAGACCAGTTAGAGACTACGAGTTATCCGCAGAAGGTTAGGGAGCTCGAGGACAAACTGAAAGCGCAAGTACAAGAGTCAAAGTCTGAATCTGTGGCTCTTCATCATAAGGTAATCAGAAATATCTACATAGAAATGCTTCCATCTCCTTATTGCTCAGAAGACCGAAAAATGTGAGCATTTCTGTGTCTTTCTATTTATTTTTTAGGTTGAGGAGCTTGAAAAGAAACTTAAAGAAGAACAGGAACGGAACTCTGATTCCTATTTGCTTCGTCGGAAGGTAATGCCCTCAACTTTTTTGTATATATGCTTGCTTGGCTCTGTCGTTGTTTTTCTTGGTGGGGCGCGCTCTTGCATTGTGCCATCTTTTTTTTGTCTAAATACTCTAAATCAATGCCATACTACGCATCTGCAAACTTTGATGTTTAAGTTCTTCAAATTTGTCGAGAAAGTCGAAGTGTCTAATGAATTGGTATTTACTAAGCAGATTAAGGAACTTGAAGAGAAGATTAAGGAGCAAGAGCTACAACTAGCAAGCACGCAAGTTCAAGATTCTACGCCCTTTGAAGGCAAGCAAGGTGTTGTAAGAGACGAGTTCATGAGTGAGGCTGAGGAACAACAAAATATTTTAAAGAGTTCAAACTCAATAAACTGCGAAAAAATGAGTCAAGGTTCGAGTTTGGTAAAGCGAAATGACTCAAATGCCCTTCAAGAGGTAAGAAGGAAGCGGTTGTCCAGGAACAGTGAGACAGAGAACACATTTGTATCAACTACCCTTCAAGAGAACAAGGGAAGGAAGTCGGACCCGCCTAAGCCGTTTTTGAGGACCACAAGAACGGCTAAGCCAGTCGTTACGACTACGTCTCAAAGACCGGTCCCTGTAGCTGGAAGTAGAACAAGTAATCCAGTTCAAGGAATCAAAGAAAGGGAGAACAGGAAGAGGTTGTGGTCAAGATAAGTCAAACTGAAAGAATAGAAGATAATTTTCAGTTATATTGTCTTCTTAATATCACACTGTGTTGCAGTGAATTATTCTTTGTAATTCAGCACTGTGTAAAACTAATCTGTAGTATACAAACAATTCTTAGGTACATTTTTTAATGTTGGGAACTTACACTTACCTCCCTCCAGATATTTCAATTTGGTCAATTCCAACCTCCCACTTTCTTAGTGCTCACTACTTGTCTTAATTTGATCTGTTTAGTTAAGCCTTAATTTGATATTTTTAGTTTAGCTGCTTATCCCAGTTGTCGTTTTTCTGAGTACAAATGCTCTCTATCACTTTTGGTGGCGGATCAACACCAAATATTTTGGTGTCGCATGTTCTTTACTTTACTTAAAAAAAATAAAAAAATTGGCGCGAAACTAAAATTCAAAATGTTTACGTACATAAGAGATAATAGGCTTTACTAGACACCACTTTACGTATATAAATATAATAGGCTTCAGTAGGCGCGAAACATTTGTGTTGCTTGTTCTTTAAAACAAATCCAAACGACGTCGTTTCGGCAAAAAAAAAAATTATTTTTGTTTTTGGGTTGCCTGGGCAACACCAGGCACTACTTACTGTAGATCCGCCCCTGATGATTAGTATCCTTCATGACATGATTATGTCTCCTAACAATTCATGATCGTTAAATTATGATTGACATAAAAAAACGGTATAGAGTTATTTGGATTCGTTGAGGAGATATGAACATGAAAAAATTCAGAATAAGTGGGTTAATAATCATATTCTGTTAACAATCTTTCATGGAGTTAGAGATTTTGTTATAAGCCAATAGCAGAATAAACTAATTAATTTGGATTTAATTAGATTTTTTTGGGCAATTTAATTGTATTTTAACTAATTAGTTTTTATAAAAAATAATCATTTTACTGAGTTTTATAAAAAATAATTTCAATTAATTGAAAAGTAGGGCAAAAGATAATGCATTTTGTTTTCAACCGTCACAAGTTTCAATAATTGTATGAAAATTCTGAAGTTATTACTAAAAAAGTCTGAAATTTCAACTTAAAATCAATTGAGGAGTGACCCATTAACTTTATACTCCCTCCGTCCCATTAAGCTTAAGAAGATTCCATTTTGCGCGGAAATTAAGGAATATTATTATAGTATTAGGAAAGAGAATGAGTGGAAGAAGTGTTGTGAGTGTGAAAAATTAAATAGGAGAGAGAATGAGTGGAGGGAATAGTAAATTATAATGTGTTGTGAGTATTAAAATAATGTAGGAGAGAGAATGAGTGGAGAGAATAGTGATTTAAGGTTTCATTTTTGGGATTTCTTAAGAGTTATGGGACGCCCAAAATAGAAAGTTTTCTTAAGACTTATGAGACAGAGGGAGTATGTTATAAGCAAATTTAGTTTGTAAATTCCCAATGCTGGATATTGTCTCTCACATGCCCCTAACGTGCAGCCGGGCTTTGCCAAATCTTACAACGTGTACTTATTAATCGGGTAGCGCGTATCAACATCGTGGGCTGTTGGGTCTGCACATGTAATGAGGTTGCTCTTATACTATAATAAAGTCTGAGGTTCCACTTTAAAATTAATTAATAAAAAAAGGGAGAAACCCAAAATTTTTATATGTTATATGCAAAATTTATCAATTCTCAATGTGTGATATTGCTTTAACACTTACAATTATACTATAATAAAGTTTGAGGTTCCACTTTAAAATTAATTGATAAAAAAGGGAATAATCCAAAATTTTTATATGTTTGATGATGCCAAAATCGTCAAAACAGCCCAAATCCAAGCGATGATTGCTCCGGTGATTGCAAGGCCTGAAAATAAGAGAAAACACGTAAACTAAGCCGGGGCGGATCCGGCTAAAGGCCCTCCGGCGTGAGAGTAAGTTCACGATTTGTATCTGAGAAAACAAATGGACAGAGTTTTCCCAATGTAAAAAGTGACGTACCTAATAATGAGCCATGGGGCTTGTATTTATAAGGATGGATTGATAGAATCCATGTTGAAATAAACTTGTAAAGAGATAAGATGTAATCCTAAGAGAATTACATCTGTTAAGGAGTCATTGTTTGACTTGGATTGGTGTAGCTGATTACAATCTGGATTGAATCATGAAGGTGTAATCCTTGTTGTATAAGGATTGTATGTTCTGCTAACCGAACGCCGAGGAACACAAATGTTTTACCTCGGCCTTAACAAATAGACCGAGGTAAATGATTACGCTTCCTCGTCATTTGGAGATTGGCCGGTCCGGAGATATGCCGAGGTAAATGATTTTGTTTCCTCGTCATGGTGGAGAATGCCGAGGTAAGAACTTTAGTTTCTTCGTCTCTTCTTTGCATAACGGCCCAAACATGTTGACGTAAGGGTGAGATAAACGCTCCTCGTCATATAAGGAAGACCTTACTCGGCCACGATACTTGGCTATTCGATAATATTCATGGCCCAATTCAATTAGGCCCTACTTGAGCAAACCCATATTCGTATCTCGGTTTATACTGCTCACTGGCCCCGACTTTCTAGCTCGGATTAGGACGAGTAGAAAGTCATCTCGTCCTCGTCATATGGAATACGAACGGGTTTGACACGTGTCCTCGGCGCCGCTTCATATAGCGACGGTTGCCATGCAGGGCCCCCAGTCTTGTCACGCCTTGAAACCGTCAATTCGCATTTAATTCTTGGGGCGCCAGACCCGGAATGTTAACTTTACCCATGGGTTTAACCCGATTGAGGGGTATAAAAAGCTAAATCCTTCTCATTTTACTCTTTACAAACCCCAAATACTCAAGAGCAATTGCCAAGGTTCAGGCGACAATAATTCCGGCGACCTTGATCTTGTTCGAACCAGCTTCCTGCGAGCTAGCTTTGTTGTGATTCCATCAATCTCTTCAAACTCGGGTATGAAATTTCTCCCCTTTTGTGCATTTTGAATCTGATTTCCATCTTCTTAGGGTTTGTTGGGAAGAATCTTGAACACACCAAGAACAGGCAAACCTCCATTGTTAAAGAGTGAAGCTTTTCTTCATTAATTCAAAAAACTTCAAACTTTTGATTTTCATTGTATTTTATATGGACTTTCTTGAATATTGAATGAACTCCCCCTTTCATTTTTGATTCCCCTTAGAAATGGCTCTTTCTTGGGACCATTCTCCCGATTCCGTTATGGATATCATACTTGAAAATGCGAGGGTCTATCGTAGAGAGAGGTCCATGGTTGATGCTCACTCTGGATGATGTAAGCAAGCGGTTGAGAGGTTATGGTCGAACTCGTCTATTCCTCCAATACCACGACTCCACAAGAATAGATAGGATTGAGTCTGGTTCACCCAACATTATAGTTTTTGAGGATAGGGCTGAGATGATGGAGCACATCGATCTGTTCTACCCGGCCTCTGATCGCGAAATGCGTGAGCGCCTGAGAGGTACGGCTCCCTCCTCGGCCTTATTAAATGACGAGGAGGGGAATCTCCCTTCCCCGTCCTAAATCAGCCATGGACGAGGTCACTAATTTTGTCTCCTCGTCTTTATGCAGATATGACGGGAAGAGAAGGAGAACCCTCCTCGTCTACTCGAATAGTTGATGCTTTCATGGATGAAGCACAAGCCGATGGCCGCTTGGCCCGAAGAAGAGGAGGCCGAGGACGAGGAGGCCAAGGATTAGGACAAAGACAAGAGAGGACCCCAAGAGCCGGGGATCCCATGCTTTGGAAAAGCCGTACTCCCAAGTACGGGGTAGACAAAGCCGAGTACGAGGCTAACTTATATGGGCCATATGGAGCTGAAGACAAAGAAGGAAGAGGACAACTTTTACTATAACCAAGACTTTGTCCACTTCTACTTCAAACAATTCCAACAAGGACTTCGTCTTCCCCTGGATCCTTTCATCTGCGAATTTCTAGACGACGTGAGGGCGGTGCCGGCCATGCTAGGAGCTAATGGTACCGGGTTCTTGTCGGCTTCATCGTCCTTTGCCGTAGCTTAGTGGTACGAGCCAACCATGGGAGCCTTTAGACATTTCTACCATGTTCAATTTGTCAAGAGAGTTGGCTCCTCGTCATTAAGAGTGCGTCTAAGAAACCGAAGCCGCTCCTCCCTATGTCTAGCAAAGTTCTTGGTTGGGATAACCATGTTATAAGGGTTGAGAGCCGCGAAGGATGGGAGTTCAGGTCCTCCTTGCAAAGGTCCAACTTCTTCCTTTCCCGTCCAACAATATGAATGGACCAAGGACTTGATTAAACGCCTAGAAGAATTTGCCGAGGTGGGGGTCCTCGATTGGTCAGTGGTTGAGTCCTCGGACCATTATTACATACAGGCGGGTTTGATGCGGGAAGAAGGATGGGGTATCTCCTTGTCACCGTAAAGAGGGGGAGACGCTTCAATGTTGGACAATTCATCCCGGCTTGGTATTCCATGAGGATTGCATTAGGTGCAAGGCCGAACGTCCGGGATCGATGTCTGGATGATGTAGACATAGTTGGATGTAAATATTTTATCTTTTTTACTTGGTACTTTTTGAATGCTTGTTACCTCTGCTCGTATTTAACTCTTTCCTCGTCCTTGCAGATCTAACCGCCGAGGAAGAAGAAGCTATAGCCATGGAGAGACTAAGTCCCCAAGAGCTAGTGAAGAGGAAGAGGAGGCTGAGCAAGAAGGCTGCCTTGGTAGAAAGGAGGGAAGAGGCTAATGCCCGTAATCTCGTCCTCAACGTCCAGGATGACCAACCCCTTCCCCTTAAATTACACGGGGAAGTAAATGACGAGGAACCGGCGGCTGACGAACAAACCAATCCATCAACTGCAGAGGGGCATAGCCTCCATGTTGATGCCGAGGAAGAGGCGACCGAGGAAACTAGCCTTGTCCAAAGGAGATCAGGCTCCAAGAGAACACCAACTGTTAGCGCCGAGGAGCCTGCGGCTAAACGGGCAAGCATCAGTGCAGCCCCCAACGTTGATGCTCCCCCTCCCTTAACCGTTCAAACTATCAAGACTGTTGAGGAGGCCGACGAGCTGGCCAAGAGTATGTCCCTCAACGTTCCCCGTCTTAAGGGACTTCCCTGTTGGCGAGGAGGGACCCTTAGTGAGATTGGGCCGAGCTCCCATTCAAAGGGCTATGGACGAGGATGCCTACGAGGCATTTTGTAAAGAGGCTCCCAACGAAGATACCTTGCTCTGCCACAAGGGACTCTTGATTGCTGAGGTAAATGTTGGTCCTTTTCTTGTTTACTGCCCTTGATATTTGCTTACCTTTCTAATAACGATTTCTCTTTCAGCTGGCTTCTGTCACGGCGTACGAGAATGTACTAGCCAAGAAGAAGACAAGGCGCCTGAATGAGGCCAAGGCTGCCCAAGCGAAGAGTGAAAATGATAAGGCTTCCTTGGCTAAGCTTTTAAAGGCCAAGGACGCTGAACTTGTGGCAGCCAAGGCCAAGGTGGAGGCCGAAGTGAAAAGGGCCGAGGAAGAAAAGGCCAAGGCCGAGGAACATCTCCGGCGTAAGGAAGAGGAGCTTGCCCAGGCAAAGGCTGATAAGGCCGAGCTTCAAACCAAGGCCGATGAAGCTGAGGCTAAATGCCGGGGATTGGAAGCTACCCTCCCGGCTAGGGAGGAAGAGGCCGTAGCTCGGTTCAAGGAGAGCTCGGCTTTCAAGGAATTGATGATGGCGGCTCGGCCTTGAGAGGCCGTGGACGAGCGACGGCCACTATGTTTGAAGATGGCTATCTTCATTTGGCCCGGAGCATTTTGGTGATCCTTCCACCGGTGCGGACATCAATAAGGTTGCCCGGCTAATTTGCGGGGATCAATATCTTTGAGGAAGTCAGGGCTCTCCATCACTTGGTCCCCTATTCTGAAAGCAACTTGGAGCTAATGGCTGCCAAGGATGCTCACGCTTGCAGGGAAGTGTGGAGGCCGGCCTCTGTTGTCCCCGACAATATAAAAGACACAGTGGAGGCGATCCGGGGCCGAAGAGCCCGAGGTCATAGAAGCCGAGGTGGAAGGAGGGACCGAGGAAACTAATGCCTTCTAACAAAACGGTTCTTCCTCCCCCGCACTATCACTTGAAGAGTGGACAAGCCCTTTGATGACATGCATCAGTCTTAGGATAGCTTTTTTTCTTTGTTCTGTAATAGATGGTAGGATTTTTGTAATTTTTTGAATATCAATGAAAATCCTTTTGTCATGATTCGTGTTATTTCCATAACTTGCTCATATTTTTGTATGCTAGGCCGAGGCACTAGACTTAAGAAGTCGGGATCCAAGGAAGGTTCCTTGCTCCCGGATGTTGGGCAAAGTGGTTAGGCGAGGAAATACTCCTCGACTTTAACTATGCTCTTTAGTTATTTAGGCCGAGGAGGGTTTCCTTGGGCGTAAGTGTTGTAATCATGAATCGAGTTGACTCATGGTAGGAGGTTTGTCAAGCCATTAGGCGAGGAAAGTCCTCGGTCTTGGGCGTGTCGCCTAAGTCAAGGTGGACCCTTGGCCGGAAGTGTTGTAAGCCATCAAGCCAAGGAGGTTTCTTGGTCTTGGGCATTTGGTATCTGAGTCAAGGTGGACCCTTGACGGGATATGTTGTAAGCCATCGGAACGAGGAGGTCCCTTGGTCTTGGGCATTTGGTATCTGAGTCAAGGTGGACCCTTGACGGGGATATGTTGTAAGCCATCGAGGCCAAGGAGGTCCCTTGGTCTTGGGCATTTGGTATCCTGAGTCAAGGTGGACCCTTGACGGGATGTGTTGTAAGCCATCAGGCCAAGGAGGTCCCTTGGTCTTGGGCATTTGGTATCTGAGTCAAGGTGGACCCTTGACGGGATGTGTTGTAAGCCATCGAGCCAAGGAGGTCCCTTGGTCTTGGGCATTTGGTATCTGAGTCAAGGTGGACCCTTGACGGGATGTGTTGTAAGCCATCGGAGCCAAGGAGGTCCCTTGGTCTTGGGCATTTGGTATCTGAGTCAAGGTGGACCCTTGACGGGATGTGTTGTAAGCCATCGGGCCAAGGAGGTCCCTTGGTCTTGGGCATTTGGTATCTGAGTCAAGGTGGACCCTTGACGGGATGTGTTGTAAGCCGTCGAGGCGGAGGTTCCTTGGTCTTGGGCATTTGGTATCTGAGTCAAGGTGGACCCTTGACGGGATGTGTTGTAAGCCATCGGGCCAAGGAGGTTCCTTGGTCTTGGGCATTTGGTATCTGAGTCAAGGTGGACCCTTGACGGGATGTGTTGTAAGCCATCGAGGCGAAGGAGGTCCCTTGGTCTTGGGCATTTGGTATCTGAGTCAAGGTGGACCCTTGACGGGATGTGTTGTAAGAAGAGTCGGGGATGCGGTCCTCATCTTCGATGTACGTATGAAGAGTTGATAGTTGCTTGGCGTCTTTGGAAGAGCTGTTTTCATAAAGCGAAATGCGATTACAACTAGCGCAAACCTATCAACTAATCAAAACTAAAAGACGAGGAAATAAGAAACTAATCTCTTGTAAGATAAACTAGACTAGTGATAGTATTTTCTAAGGTTGTCGGAGTGCCAGGGATGCTTGAGGTCCTTCCCCTCCTTGGTCTTCAATCTGTAGGTCCCTTCTCGAATGACTTGAGTGATGATATAAGGACCTTCCCAATTTGGGGAGAGCTTGTTCTGTTCTGTCTTTCGTCCGGTAGCTTCAATTTTTCTGAGTACCCAATCGCCTACTTGGAATACTCTTGATGACCCTCTTATCATGATACGCCTTGGTCCTTTGTTTGTAATTCACCATCCTCATACGTGCGGCTAGTCGTTTCTCATCTATCGGGTCCGAGTCCGGGAGCCTATTGACCTTGTTGACTTGCTCATCGTAATGGGAATTTCTCACCGTAGGGATGGCCATCTCCGCTGGTGCCGTAGCCTCGGAACCGAAGGTTAGTGCGAATGGGGTTTCCCGGTTGGCCCCGGGTGGTTGTGCGAACGACCCGTAAGGCTAGGGGAAGTTCGTCCAACCATCTACCCTCGCGTCCTTCAAGGTTCTTGGTGAGGCGGTTAGGACAGGTTTGTTTCTTTATCACCTTGGCCATTGCCTTGTGGTGCACCGCTTCAGGCGAAGATTTTGCATGGCGGACTTTTACTCTTCCCAACTACGTAGTGAATCTTTGTGGAGAATTGCAGTCCATGATCGAGAGACAATTGTATGTGGAAGGCCGAATCCGCACCGAGATGTTGTCATGGACAAAGTTGATCGCGTTCTCTTACATTATCTTGGCTAATGCCTTGGCTTCTATCCACTTGGAGAAGTAATCAACGGCTACTATCACGTACTTGCAATTACCACGGGCGGGAGGGAAGGGTCCGATGATATCGATCCCCCACATATCAAACGGCCACGTAGGTATTACAAGTGTTTGCTCAAGCTGCCGGTAGTCTAGGAATGTCGAGAGAACCTTTGGCACTTGTCACATTTTCGAACATAGGCGTGCGCGTCTTCCCTCGGGTTTGGCCAATAGTACCCTAGTGATATGATTTTGTCGGCTAAGGTTACGGCCCCGGGTGTCCGCCGCAAACACCTTCATGTACTTACGCCAAGAGGTTCTCAATTTCCTTGGGATAGACACACCTTAGCGGGGGCTTTGTGAAAGATCTTCGGTAGAGGACTCCATTAATCACCACGAACCTTGGGGACCTCTTTTTGATAAGCTTAGCTCGAACATCATCTTGGTAGTTTTTCCTTCTCAATGTATTCAATGTAATCATCGATCCGGCATCTATCTTCTCCATCTAGGAGCATGATTTGTAGTCTTTCGTATGCGGGTTCCTCGGCATAAACCACGTAAGGGTGGTCTTAGAGACATCCATGGTAGCCAATTTGGAAAGAACGTCTGCGACTTGGTTATCTTCTCTGCCAATTTGTTTGAGCTCGAAAAATTCCATCTTCTTCGTCATATCTAGGACCGAGGTCTCTATACTTGGCAAGGGTGGGGTCTTGGGTATTATACTCTCCCTTTACTTGTTTGACAACGAGTTGGGAGTCGCGAAGGCCGCCGCCCTAGTCGCTCCGTAGAAGGAGGCTAATTGAATGCCAAATATTAGAGCTTCGTATTCCGCTTGATTATTGGAGGCGAGGAACTTGAAACGGATGGCGTCTTGCGTAGTATATTCTCCTTAGGGCTTGCTAGCACAATTCCGGCTCCGCTTGTCCTTGGTGGCTGATCCGTCCGTATACGGGATCCAGCAGGTTGGATGGGAGTTGAATGGGAGAGTCTTTATCCTACGGTGCGTTTTGCTTCCTAGAGGTGGGGAGATGCTCACCCATAAAGGCGATCTCGACCATGAAGTCAACCAAAGGCTGTGCCGGGAGGGTCTTCCTTGGTTGGTAAGTGATATCGAACTCGGTGAGAGCGATGGACGATTAAGGAGACGCCGGAGCCGTCCGACTTATGTAGTATCTTCTTGATGGTTCATTTGTGTACACGGTGATAGGATGTGCGAGAAAAATAAGCACGTAGCTTCCTTGATGCAATGACTAGTGCGTATGCTATCTTCTCCACATTGAAGTATCTGCTTTCCACGTCGAGATAGTGCCTTAGAGACATAGTAGACGAGGCTTTTGAATTCCTTCGTCATTTCGAACTAGGGCAGTGCGACGGCGTGATCGGTGGCGGCTAGGAAGACGTACGGCATCTCACCGGTAGTCGGACGCTAAGCAAGGGAGGGGAACCCAAGTACTCCTTCAACCGGGAGGAATGCTTGAGCATTCGGGAGTCCGGGAGAAGCTCTTGGTACCCTTGATACCTTGAAGAAAGGCGGTGACTTTTCGGCGGATTTGGCAATGAATCTTCCGAGGCTGCGATTCTTCCATTAAGTCTTTGAACCTCCTTGATGGTGGTAGGTTCCTTCATGTCAACGAGCGCCTTGATTTTTCGGGGTTTGCTTCAATCCCCCTTTGTGATACCATGAAGCCTAGGAACTTTCATTTGTTACTCCAAACACGCACTTGCTCGGATTTAGCTTCATGTTATTAGCTCGGAGGTTGTGGATTGTCTCTTGCGGAGTCGGGAACGTGGCTGCCTTCCTTGGTCTTTATGACCATGTCATCAATATAAGCTTCCATGTTGCGACCTATTTGGCTTGCAAAAACTCGATTCACCGTTATTTGGTATGTAGCACCCGCGTTCTTGAGCCCAAAAGGCATCATGATGTAATAATTACCCCAGGTGTTTGGAAGGCCGTCTTCTCAATGTCCTCTTCCGCCATTTTTATCGATGATAGCTTTGAATAGGCATCTAGGAAGGCGAGAGTTTGATGTCCGGCGATAGAATCAACCAACTTGTCAATTCTAGGAAGAGGATAGGTGTCCTTGGGGCGGGCTTTGTTTAGATCGGTAAAGTCTATGCACGTGCGCCATTTCCCATTTTGCTTCTTCACCATAACTACATTGGCCAACCAAACGGGGTACTTAACTTCACGAATTATTCCGGCACTAAGTAATTTCTGCACTTCTTCTTTTATAGCTTCCTCCTTGTCCCTTGCAAAATTTCTCCTTATGCAGGAGATAGTCTTTGCGAAAGGATCAACTTGAGGCGGTGGAGAGCTACTTCTTCATTGATCCCCTCATATCTTCGACTCTCCAAGCAAAGATGTCGAGGCGCTTTTTAAGAGGGAGATGATTTTTTCTTTCTCTTACGGAGATAGTTGGCCCCAGAGCTTGATTTTTGTTCGGGATAATCGGGGTTGATGACTATCTCTTCCGGTTCGATCAACAGGCTTCATTTCAAGACCGTCACGGAATTCTAGAGACTCGATGATGATTTCTCTAATTCTTCTCCCTTCATTGTCATTCACGTTGAGGCCCTCTTCCTCCATGAGTTTATCAACATACGGGAGGCCCGACCTTCTCTAGGTCGTGGTTGGCCCCGAGTTCGGCCGTTGAAGAGAACAGGGTCTTCTTCTGATACGGACTGAATTATGCCTAGGTCATCTGCAATTTCTTGGACCGTAGGGTCTTCCTCGAATACGAGATAGGAATATGCCTTGGTCATCTGCAATTTCTTGGACCATAGGCTCTTCCTCCTCCGTGGGCACTTCACGAATATAGCTCGTTACGGAGCTAGTTTCGGTGGTTTTCGAGACTTGGAGATCTTAATATTTTCCTCGGGGTATCTATCTCTACACTCTTGGATTTCTTTACGCTCTTCACAACATGTTCCAAGAAGTCCTTGGGGGTGGCCCTCACGCATCCAATCCACTGCCGGGTGGGGAATTTAACTCGTTGGTGGGGAAGTGAGGCTACCAGCCCAAGTTTGGCTTGACTTGGAATGCCTATGATTGCATGGTAATCACTAGTCAAATCCATGACTACAAAATTGAGCGTGGCTTTGGCTAGGAAGGGATGATCACCGACTTCGAGTTCTAGCTCCACGGTGCCACTTGGCTCCAACTTTGTGGTTGGTGAATCCTTCTAGCCTTCCATGGTAGGGTTCCGACATGGTGTCTTTCGAAGCCCATCTGTTGGAAGGCTGAGTAATACAGGATGTCACGAGAGGCCCCCGTGTCAACAAGAAGTCTTTCGGATTCAACGTTGTCTATTCGACCTTTTATCACCAAGGGTTGTTCACGAGTTGCTCGGCTTCCAGCTAACTCATTAGGAGAGAAACTAATGACCTCTTCCGCTTTATGGATCCAAGCGGGAACATGGTACACTTTGCTCGGCTCGTGGATGCGGGTCCCTTAGTTTTACGGTAGACGTTACCTCTTCCGTATCACATGCAACTTGGCCTAGGAGGCCTTCGGTCTTCCTCCTCGCTTTTGTCGTCATCTTCGCTTTCCTCTTCCTTCCGCTTCCGCTTGTTATCTTTTTCATAACATAACGGTCTAACTTTCCCTCGTCGACCCATTTTTGGATTATTTTCTTGAGGGCCCAACAACCATCGGTGGTGTGCCCGTTATCTTTGTGAAAATCACGGTATTTGTTCATGTTACGAGGAATTTTGGCTTGTCGGTCATTGGTTGAGGTGGAGGAAGGTTGACCAGCTGCATGATTTCAGAAATGGGTTTAGTAAGAGGAGTGAACTCAAGCTTCTCCGTACTCCTTGTTTTGTTTTTCCCTTTGGAACCCTTGCCGTTTCCATTACTATGCAGCGGTTTCTGTCGCCTCTGTTTTACTGTCTTGTCGGCTCCCTCTTCTTTGTTTTATCCTCGGCCATGGAAATGGCATAAGCTACCTTGTATAGCTCGGACTTTGTTTGAGGTTCCTGGTGAGAGTTCGCCATAAACGAGGGGACAGATTTTAAGCCGGAATTGGAAACAAACAATAACTTCTCTGTCGGTGAGGCTTTCTTCCACAGTCCGCCATTTTCGGAACCGATTATAATAGGCGAGGGTGGTCTCTCCCTTTCCACTGCTCGATGTTGGCCAAGTCGGCGAGTCTTATCTTCCCTCTTACCGGCGGTAGCAAAGTGGTCCAAGAACATTCTCCTCGTACCTCTCCCGGCGATCGATGCTACCTCTTTTAAGCTCACGGAACCGGAGTCAAAGGCTGTTCCGGAGAAGGTCTAGCGAAAGCTTTACGAAGCGGAGTCATCGGCGGTGGTGAGGAGATTCATAGTTTGTTCAAAACTCTGCACATGGTCTTTTGCATCGGTAGTGCCATTGTATTTTTCAAAATTAGGAAGCTTGAGGTGGGGATTAGGTGGAGGCTGCCGTTATCCTTAAAGAGAATGGACGTGTTGCCCGGTCGTAATCATCGTCATTAAACTTCTTTCCCCTCTCCATGTCATCCAGTCTTTGCTTCAATACTCCCGTTGCTTGGTTTCCACTCCCTTGCATCCTTTGCTTGAGCGGGTGCTTCGTTGGGAGCTTCGACGGATTTATCCTTGGGACGATCGTTCACCCTACGTGCTCGGCGTCATGTCGGTGTTTGTCCCGTTTGGAAGGAGCTCTGTCACGCCTTAATTCAGGTCTTGACCGCCAAGTATCGTGCGTACGGCTCTGGTGTCCTTGGTCTTGCAAATTCTCGATGCAGGGGACGAGGAGAATCCGGTCGACGAGGTCGAGGAGAATTTGGTTGACGAGATCGAGGTGGCGTGGGACGTTTAGGTGCCATGACAAGACGAGCGGGGAGATAGTCGTCTGTTCAAGGCGAGTCTCGTTCTTAGGTCCACGGAATTTACTTCCTCTTCCCTAGGAGTTAAGTGGCTTCTCAAGTCGACCCTTTGGAGCTCTCTGCTTCTTGTTGTTTCGAGGATGAGGAGAATCCAGGGGGTGGCATTGGTAGGTCCTTAGTCTTGAGAGGAGGTTGTTGCTCATCCTGTCCCTTTTGAGGGGTTGCCCATGAGATGGCCTAATAAATTCAGCCATGGAATGCTCTGGATCTAATTGCAAGAGAGCAACTTTGTGTTTCATACATTCTTTGTAATGTCTCCATTTGCTTATGCAACAAGAGCGTCGGTCGATGGGTTGACTTCCTCCGGCTTGACCGGCGTCGGCATTCTTTGTTTTCTTCCTTCCCACTTGCTTTCCACGAGCACGAGTGGGACGAGGAAGCTTCGGCGCCTTCTCCTCGGCATTCACGACCCTTGGAACGAAGGGTCATGGAGAGGAGGAGGGGCATCTGAGCTGAGTAGAGGAGGAGGAGGAGCGGTTCCTCGGCTCCTGTGTTCGCCCCATTCACCTGGGTTGGGTCCTCAGCCGTAACACTTGTAAACTGTCCGTCCATTGTAAGCCAACAGCAAATTACCAAGTGTAAATTTTCCAAAAATCACAATTTCAATAGAACCAAATTTATGGCCAAAATTAGGGCAAATTTTGACCACAAACAAACAATTAATTGTGATTTTTTCAAAACAAAAGAATTCAAGCCAAAGGCGGGCTGAAATTTTAACGCTAAAAAACGTGTCCAAACGGAATGCAGGCAAAAACCGGTTGAAGTTTGCAAATTCCGGCGGTTTCAAGAACCGATTCTCAATGATCCAAAAATTCCGTTCACAGAGAAAAAATTCCGGCAAGAAAATTGACTTTTAGCGAGCGTATTCCAGGCCAAACAAAGGGTGTTTGAATCGATTTCCCGGCAATGGAACCAATTGATGATGCCAAAATCGTCAAAACAGCCCAAATCCAAGCGATGATTGCTCCGGTGATTGCAAGGCCTGAAAATAAGAGAAAACACGTAAACTAAGCCGGGGCGGATCCGGCTAAAGGCCCTCCGGCGTGAGAGTAAGTTCACGGTTTGTATATGAGAAAACAAATGGATTGAGTTTTCCCAATGTAAAAAGTGACGTACCTAATAATGAGCCATGGGGCTTGTATTTATAAGGATGGATTGATAGAATCCATGTTGAAATAAACTTGTAAAGAGATAAGATGTAATCTAAGAGAATTACATCTGTTAAGGAGTCATTGTTTGACTTGGATTGGTGTAGCTGATTACAATCTGGATTGAATCATGAATGTGTAATCCTTGTTGTATAAGGATTGTATGTTCTGCTAACCGGAACGCCGAGGAACACAAATGTTTTACCTCGGCCTTAACAAATAGACCGAGGTAAATGATTCTGCTTCCTCGTCATTTGGAGATTGGCCGGTACGGAGATATGCCGAGGTAAATGATTTTGTTTCCTCGTCATGGTGGAGAATGCCGAGATAAGAACTTTAGTTTCTTCGTCTCTTGCTGCATAACGGCCCAAACATGTTGACGTAAGGCTGAGATAAACGCTCCTCGTCATATAAGGAAGGCCTTACTCGGCCACGATACTTAGCTATTCGATAATATTCATGGCCCGATTCAATTAGGCCCGGCTTGAGCAAACCCGTATTCGTATCTCGGTTTATACTGTTCAATGTTATATGCAAAATTTATCAATTTTCAATGTTTGATATTGTCTTTTAACACTTGCAATAGTTGTACTAGTAATTAAAAAAAATTCAATCAAATTAAATTAAGCCTTACATAGTGTCGTGAGTATGATATATATTGTCCGCACTCTCTCTCTCTCTCTATCAAAATTAAAAATTTAGATTAGTTGGTTACGTAACATTATATAACATTATATAAAAAATCCCAAGCGAGATTTAAAATTTCACCTACTATTGAATGTCGAGATCAAAATCTCATAAAACCCCTTCCTCGTCGCCATTCCAGTTCCGCACGGCCGTGCCCCATAATCAATCAAACACGGCCGTGCCCGCCATTGTCGAAGCTATTCAGCTCTTATACCCTAAGGTATAGAAATTATTGTTTCACAATTTGAGGAAACAAATGACTTTTATATCTTGATATAAGAATAATTCCACTCTTATAACCTTAGGTATAGAAGTGTATTTTATTAATTTTTTAAAAAAATATGAAAAATGGTGAAAAAAATACTTTTATGCTGAGGTATAGGAGTATTTTTAGTCGTATACCCTTGGGTATAAGAGTGACGAGGGAGGGGTATATGTGAGCATGGTTTTATGTGGAACTAGGAATAAGCTCGTGCTTCGCACGGGAAATATATTTCCGGTGACTATTATGTAAAATATATTTAAAAATGGATTCTTTTCTCATTTGTACAAAGTTAGATATCATATTGTTATTTATATTTGAAGGGGGGATATTTTGAATTGTGGGTAAATTATGTGGGGGTTAATTGAAAATAAGTTGATTGTTAGGTGTCGCCTCCGCAAGCGATGAGTTGGTTCATATTGTCTTCTAAGTTGACGTCGTCGAACTCGCCGCCCAAGTGGACCTCACTCTACTCTACATTGACAGGTGTGTAATTGCGTTGAATTAATTTCTCCTCACAGGTGTAATGATGGCCATTCTTAATCAATCACATATGGAGGTTAGTTTTTTTTTTTTCCGGGCGATAAATTGGGAAGAGGTATTTAATTTGTCTACACATTATGGCGATTCAAGCACAACTGATAAAATTGAACATGTATCATTACGCTTCCCATTATGTTATTCATTGTGTAGAAATGTTTATTATAACCGTGATTTGATTTGATGACTTAGGTTGTAGTTTAGAATTAGGTTTCTCTGTGTGTTAATTATCGAATATGAAGAGGTTTAAAATTGTCAGTTAACAGTCATGTCTATTGAAGAAATGGTGTCTTTTGGGTTGATTTATGAACTCATTTCTCCTCCTTCAAGATTATAAGTACGTGTGTTCTTATTCTTGTTCTTCAACGGAAAAAAAAAACAATCTTTTCAAGCTCACTACTTTTCACAAATGGCCTCTGTTCCTGCTCCTCAAATGAATCTAGCTATTAATCCACAAATTCATCTTTTAAGTAGAAATACTATTAGCTTCAGCACTCCTGACATTTATAGCGAGGTTCCTAGGTATTTGGTAGTGGATAGGAGGGCTGATGAAGTTAGATTTGTCTTGCGTAGATCCCCTGAATCGGATGTTTCGAGCGATTGTGGAGATTTTTAATGTGGTGATAATTTCCTGATCAACCTCTTAATGGTGAAGGTGAAAATGGTCCATTATCTTTCATGTTCCTAGGCGATGAATATGTAAGGAAGAAGATATGACTATGAAGTTCAATACTTACGTCAATTTTCCGCGTCCCGATGTTGCCATACTGAGTGTGGGGTTTGCAAGGTCTAGCATTTTCGATTTGCTACTGGGTTATTATGATAAATTTCGCATGATGGAATTAAGGGGAGGGGGAAATGAGATGATTTTATACCTTTTCTTCAAGAGTGAAAAAGTTTCAGTGAATGGAATTAATGACCGGGTTGTTAGTTTTGTAGAAGTCAATCGGGTGATCGCAGAACCAGTGGTGGCTGTGAATCCTGTGGAGGATGGAGACCCCATAGTTGCTGCAGAACCGGTCATTCCAATTTACAATCTGTCAAATGGTTATTCCAATGATTTTTAGATGTTGGTGGGTGATGTTGTTTCTTTTTTTTGTCAAAGGTTTCGGTGTTTGGAAGGAATGGATGTGGTGATTTTCTTTTTGTTTTCCTGAAGGTTGGAGTATGCTATGAAGGGTGGTGGTTCATGGAGGTTATCAAGCTCCTTTGTAGTTTGATGTTTTGGGTGTTTTTGTTAAGAGGTCTAGATATTGATAGCAAGTATGTCATGCTTTTTTATGGTAAATACTAAATACCAGGAACGAAAAATTCCAATCGTGTCTGCGAGTCTCGTGTAAGTATACACGAGATGTCATCTATCATCTCATGTATATTTACACTAGACGAAGTAATCTTGCCCTTGCACGTCTTAAGTTTACAAGAGAAGTAATCTATCATCTCGTATACATTTACACGAGATGGAAAGCCTCAAGAAAACAATCGACTACACCTTCTCTCTCCTCTGGGTCAGCGGCGACGCAAGGGAAAATGGGGGAAGCCATGAAAAGCACGTAATGGAGGCTAGGGATGCGACATTCAAGCAATCGGAAAGCCTTGAAGGATCGAGTGATAAAGGTTACGATTTCAATCAAGAGTGAACTATTCTCGACTCGCCTCCATGGTCTCCATCGGCTTCCAAGCTTCTAATCTCGGCGACGCCATTAACTTCGTTAATAAAATGGTTAATTCTCCTCTTAAACACACTCACACACATACACACACCTTTGAATTTCAATTTGTACTGGGTGCCTGAGATTGAATAAAGTTACATTTTTATATGCCTTCTCGAGTTTTCATGTGTATGAATTTACTGAGAGAGAGAGCGAGGAGAGGAAGAGGGAGAGTGTTTTGAATATGAAATGAAAAAAAAATTTATATAAATGGGTATTTTGGTAATTTTTTTGGTTCCCTGTATTTTTCGTTCCCTGTATTTAACTATATCCCTTTTTTATTTTTAGCTTTATTGTAATGCCAACATGTTTAAAATATCATGTTCCATGGTTCTATGCTTGAATGGACATAAATTTCCTTTTCTTTTATTGGCAATTAGTCTTCTATTGATTCTTATTTTTATCTGCCTTAAACAGTATACTATCAGCTCTATACATTTGAAAATGATATGTAAAAAATTCTTCTATTTAATTCTATCTGTTTATCGAAGAGATTTTTTTTTTATAAATTTGTCGTAAGAGACATATAATTTTTCCCATCCAGGTGTTTATCTTCTATTTAAAAAAGTTGACATAAATTATATGCTGGCAGTAGAAGTAACTTGCTTTTGATATAATGACATTGCATGTTTCATGTGTATAAATTGAATAAGGCTCAGAATACTTAAATCATTATTATGAATTATTTATATTGCCAGCAATGTTTTAGACACATAAATTGCATTGGAAAAAAGACATTTGCTAACTGAAAATTATTAGTAACATAATTTATCAAAAATTTCTTTGTACACAACATTCTTTGTCCAACCTTTGTACTCGTCATCTGCTTCCAAACATAGAATCTTCGGTCCGTTTGGTGTCTTCACCCTATAAACAGCGACATAGAGTTGTCCATGACTAAACACTGGTTGGGGCAAATACAAACCAACATTCCCCAATGTTTTCCCTTGACTCTTGTTTATTGTCATTGCATAACATACTCTGACAGGAAATTGTCTCCTTCTTAAGAAGAAAGGAAGTTTTCCTTCTGCAGCTGTTAATGTAATACTAGGAATTAACACTTTATCTCCAATATTTGATCCAGAAATGATGGTGCCTTCAATAACTCTTTTACCCAGTTGAGACACAATAAGTCTCGTGCCATTCCAAAGACCTTGGCTATGGCTTACATTCGAAAGCAACATAATGGGTATTCCAATCTTAAGCTGCAGAGTATGATTAGGTAAACCAGTGAACTTTAAGCTATTGAGGAATTCTACATGATACAACATTTCATGATTGGAAGTGCTTTCAGCTGACATGTCAATTGTGTCATAACTCAGGTATTCTTTCATCTCAGAATTCACCAAATCCATGATGTATGAGTTTATTTCGTCCACGACCTCATTCCTTGGAGTTAAAATAGCTCTGTTTGTCAAGTAATCTATGTCAAATTTCCTACATCCAAAATCTAGATAAGTGGAATTGAATATATCCTCAATTGGTTTTTCAGTGGGATCTACTTGTATTTCTTCTGATATTTTTACCAATTCTGCTTCGTATGCGTCTCCTCTTGTTCTTGCCTTTCTTGACCATCTCCTATTCTAAGAATCCATTGTGAAAAATCCTCCAAACTTAAATTATTCTCATTTCCTTCCACGACAGATCCTTGCAATCGTATATTTTGTTTCAGAACACATAATTCACAATTAATCCATAAATAGGAACTATTCAACGAAGATGTGACAATGTCGCCTCTGCTGCCACCTGGAATGACCAGAAGGATTTGTCTGAAATTGCCACCCAAAAGAACCACTTTACCCCCGAATGGCCTTTCAATGTTGAAAGTTGGAGTATCTCTCAAAATATCTTTAAGTGTCTTATCTACGGCTTCAAAAGCATACTTAGAATCCATTGGCGCTTCATCCCAAATTATTAATGCGTTTGTCTTTTGAATCGGTTACGCAAGGCTGTGTGCCACCTTTATTGGACATGTAGGAGTTTTCATCGAGAGTGTAAGTCTGAATCTACTATGTGCGGTTCGAGCACTCTAGTAGCAATCAAAGTTGCTATTCGTAATGTTGATTATATTTAAACTATCTAACAAACTATTCCCTTTGTTCACATAATGAGCGGAAGAGAAACATACCAAATGAAATTATGAAATTAATTTAAAAAAGAATTTAGTGACTAATTTTTTACTGAAGAAGCGGCAATGAAGGCAATTTTTCCTTGAGATCTCAAGCTGGTACGAATGATGTAGCTTTATACTGAAACCCTTCCATGTTTTCCCGTACCTCAAGTGTAGTAAGAAGGAAAAAAAAAAAGCTTTGGCTCTTGTTGAATAACATCGAAAAATGACCTTCTGATATACAATATCTTGTTCGACATTAAAAGTGAATTCTTCAAAATCTCATGTTCCTTTCACATAAAGCGGTAAAGCCCGTCATCATTAATTTTGTTTTCTTCCATAATGAGCCTGCATTCCTTTCAGGAAATTTGGAAATCTAAGTCTTGGTAACCTTTTGTATCTGGCAATGGCATGCCCTGTATATCTTCTAGAGATCTTCCATTTTCAACAACACTTTTTGCGAGCTGCTGCAGAGTGTCGGGTTTTCAATTCATCCTAGAACTTTAATACTAAAGTAGGCAACCTTAATATGCTTTCTCCTCATTCGCAAAATATCTAGTCACCGATTTTTGTGCCAATTACATTCTAAAAATGCCACACGCATCTGATACATCACTGGAAGAGTATAATTGTCATGAAATTAAATCCCTAAGTTATGAAGCACCTGGCCCAATAATTAGCCTCATCAAATGGCTTCATGCCATTTTCCCCATCATCTTCCAAAAGAAAGTCCACGTGCATAACATTGCCATTTTCATGGTTGGGTTGCACTTTACACCTTCCACTTATTCTAATGTACTTCATAATTCTCACAACCTTTAAAGTATTTAAAAGCAATCTCAAATAGTACCTTTCACCTGAACTTGCGGCAGGTGTCGCATATGTTAGACGGCTTATAGACTCTTTCCAGAATCTCGCCTTTTCCACATTTAAAGTTCCACTTTTTTCCCATACGTATCTTGTTCGGAAACTCAGCGTATGTTTTAAAAACTTTGCCCTATGGATCAACTTTATTGTCATTTTCATCCATTCTTTAAACATTGTTTACATCCTTGCTTTTTACTGTGTTACATAACTCTAGGCAGGGGGTTGCATCATCATTGAAAATTAGTAGCTGCTCATTTTCCAAATGATAACATAATCTCTCAACTGCCGGTCTCCTATAATGGATAGGAAACTCGTAAAATTCTCCATATAGCTTCACATGCTGAGATATATCGACAATCAAGAAAGGTCTTGGATTTGGTTATTTCCATCTGAATTTGTGGATGATGTTGCACCTTCAGAAATCATATTAGCTTGAAATAACAATTGTGCTCCTATCGGGACCTTTGATGATATATTTGAAAAGATATTTGATTGCCTTTGACTTATTGCATGCTTTCAACATTTATATGGCTTTGGTATTTACCCAATAAATATCTATTATAGGTAGCAACATACCTATTTTTCAAGCATTGTACCATTTTTGTCAACTGTAATATTTGTATACCCTTCTGGTATTAAACCGAGTAGCCAACCTTCATCAAGTGTTGTATGACCTCATGAAATGACTTTGGAAATTTCTTGGAATGAACTCCTGAAACATTTAAATAATTAAATTGAACTTGAAGTCATTTAAATATATAATATGGCGTTTTCTTTTAAAAAAATGACTAACCATCAATCATGCAGGGTAAATATGGATATTGGCGCTTCCACATGGGCCATGCATCATGAACTGTTTAACTGCGTCATAACCTACTGGATTCGTCCAAGGATCAGGTATCTCAGCTGAAATCATTGCATCTAGCAGCTCCGGTGAAGTTAGTTTGGCTGCGTTATTCACCCAAAAAATGACGTGTGCATGTGGCAATCCTCGCTTTTGAAATTCAATTGTGTATACCACTGTTCACATAAAACATTTTAAAATTAACTGGCAATCATTACTTTGTAAATTCATACATATTAAAAATAAAGAGTCTTATACCTGCTTCTACTTTGCCAAATATTTCACTATCGACAATATCATGAATCATTTCTTCCAATTTTAACTTGAACACTATGGATTCTATGTCTGGCCTGTTTTCAGCTTTTTGATCACCACATTGACCTAAGAGATCTGTTATCTCTTTCCAATTTGGATTTTTCGTGAATGTGATGAAATAATCTAGATTGCCATAAACCTGACATATTGACATCGCATCCTGATAATTTTGTACCATATATCGTGGACTTCCCGTAAATGAAGCAGGCAAAATAGTTTGCATTCCAACATTCTTTGAGTCTGAATCTCCTTTTTGCACTGCATCATATACATTTCTGTATAGTTCTGTTCGCAAATTGCCCTAGTTATTTCTCAAAAAGCGAAGTCTTTCTTGTTCGATTTGGGTATAACAATCAACAATGTATTGTTGATAAAGTCTTCCTCCATACTGTAAAGTCTGGCCCTGATTATTCCTCTTCTGCAATACATAGGCATAGTACTCTCTTGCCGTCACATTTTTCTGCTTAGTCTTTCTCTGACCATTATTCCGAATGTAAGGAATCTCTAAATGGAAGCCATCTTCGCCGTACGAAAAGAGAATGGGATATTGCAATGCCATGAATAGCGGATGAAGATCACTAATTCTTCTCAAAACACCATCTGCACTTTGAACAATTAGGTCTCTTTCTCCATTCGTGGTTGCCATATCCCCAACTATTAACATGGCTATTTCAGACGCAGTTGGGGCTGAATATTGTCGCTATTTATTTGCTCTTCTCTTGACCAATTTTATGCTGAAATTCCTTGCATTTTCTTCTCTATATAAATCTCTCATTGTTCTGAAAGCTTTAACTAATTCATTGTGAGTATTCAACATCTCAATTAACTGCAGAATAACTTCAGGAGACAACTTCTCATTACATTCTCCACGATTCACAGCATTCACTCGGTTCTGTATTTCATTCTCTGTATCATAAACATATATCTGAAGAAAACTTGGTGATTTACCTTCTTGAGGCACCATAGATCCTATCCGATGATAATTTTGACCGCTTATCTTGTAAACATAAACATAACCATTTTTGTTTAATGAAGTGTCGACTTTAGCACCCATGGATGTCATCGCGAACATGGAGTTATATGCTCGGATATTATCTGCAAATTTGGTTGAGACTGGTCCTAGATCTCCATACAATAATGATCGTAATGGCTCAGGTGGTTCACACCGAGGAGGAAGCTCAATTTTACCATTTCTGCAACATAAACCATATACTGGATATGTTTGCCTTGAATTCTTTTTCACACGTTCACGTCCCCAAAAAATAGCATGGCATTATTTGCAAGTAAATTCAGGTAGTCCATAGTAAGAAACTTCTACTGAATGTTTATCTGGAGAGAAAATATATTAGGACATAAGGAACTCTATAATAAATCCTTTTTGATGAAATTAAATCCTAGCTTAGCTATTTACCTCCAGCAGGCACTCTAGGTGTC